>CAXKVX010003167.1:0-15636 GCA_964058865.1 Eleocharis quinqueflora
CAAAAAGTGCAAAGTAAAATGAACCTTCACTATTAAAAGATCTAATCAGATGTTTCTCTATGTGGGCTTTTTTTTAGTTGAAACCCGCAGGCTATCTATGTGGGCTTTGAAATCAAGGCAATTCGGATATTTGATACTTCTAAAAGTTAAACAAGAATCCGAATATGATTAGATAATTTCAAGGCATTCTATTTGATTATAGATAATTTACAAGAAATTGATAAAAAAAACAACAACAGTTACATTATTACCTTTTTAACAATAACTCAATGACAACCGTAATTATCCATATTTTTTTAATAATGTTGATTATAGATAATTGCAAGATGAACTCATTATTTGTAATCGGTTATCAATTACTAACATAAATGTTTGGGAAAAACTTAGATACATCAAGATGAGTGCTTCCTAGATACTCCATTCAATCTCTACCATTTGATTGAATTGAGATTCGCACTATAGATTCCAATCAAATGATGAAAATTAAATAGAGTATCTAGGAAGCACCCATCTTGGTGTACCTAAGTTTTTTCCTAAATGTTTTCATTGTCAACTGTGGAACAACCTTTCAAATCAAGTACAAAACACTTGAAAATTGTTTTTTTTTCTCTCCATGAATAGTATATTTCTCAACCAAATCACTGATATAAATACATTCATAGATAATTAATCATCACAACAACACATTGTGCAATTGCACACAATACCATCTCATTCAAAAAGAGACATGGCTTCCACATTTTCATTCTTCCTTTTCATTTCCATTGCATGTCTTTATTGTGAGACATTTGCATTTGATCCAAGTCCTCTTCAAGACTTCTGTGTAGCTGACAAGAACTCTCAAGGTATCTCTCTATCTCTCGCCACATTCATCATCAATATATAATATACATTTAAACTAAATGTTATTTCATTGATTGATACAACTTTTAAAATTGCCATGTTGGTGTATTTGCCAACATAATTAATGCAGTTAATAAATCACTTAGACCCTGACTAAAAATTTTCTAGTAAAAAACATTTCACTAACCAAAAACAAGTTAATTTGTTACTTATTGTTCTTTGTGAAAATGCAGTGCTTGTGAATGGCTTTGTATGTAAGAATCCAGATGATGTAAATCCAGAAGACTTTTTATTCTCTGGCATTGACAAACCTGGCTCTATTAGTTCAGACGGTTCAAACGTGACCGTAATAGATGTTCATAAGCTTCCCGGTCTCAATACACTCGGCATCTCAATTGCGCGTCTTGACCTATCACCTAATGGCGGCCTTGTTCCCGCACATTATCATTCGAGAGCGTCTGAAGTGCTTACTGTTTTACAGGGTACCCTCTATGTTGGATTTGTGACTTCAGCCCCTAATTTCAAGCTCATCGCCAAGGTTTTAAACAAGGGTGATGTGCTTGTGTTTCCAATAGGACTCATACACTTCTTATATAACATTGGTCGCGTACCAGCTATTGCATTTGCGGTACTAAGCAGTCAAAATCCAGGTACATACCCTATGGCTAAGGCTCTTTTTGGTGCTGATCCTCCTATTTCAGATGATGCTCTAGCAAAGACGTTTAAGCTTGACAAAGACACAATTGACAAACTCCAATCTGAATTTAGCTAGACAACAAACTAATTATTGTCTTAATAAAATGCTTGTATTTTTGCATGTAAGAGTAAAAAATCATTTAAAGAAAAAATTGTAAAATAAATGTGTATGTATTTATGTTTGTATCTTATATATTCTTTCTTTTATGAATTATTATTATATTCATATATTATATTCTTTCTTATATAATACTGATCCTTGCCAGAAACAATCTGTTATATGAGTCTCAATAATCTAGATAAATTAGGAGAGTTGTACTTTCATATATGAGAGTGATAAAATCTTGTATGATGATCAATTCATTTATAATGAATATGATTTGTGAGTTTTATATAATAAAATGAGTATGAGAAAAAATAATGATTTGATAAATGAATTTTTGACAAAAGTGACAAAGTTGAGTCAATATGAGAACAAAATTGAGCAAGTTACTCAAATATTCAACATATTGGAAACATTGTGGAGAAACCTAAAGTAAACAAAATAAAATTTCTAGAGTTCATGCTAAAACCATATCATTCTTTCAAGTCAACAAGAAATTTAGCTATCATAAGAAGAACAAAAATGGAACATCCATTTCATATAAAACAATATGTTTCGTGATTCTCAAATCATTAATAAGAGGATGTCTTTTGATAACAAATCATGTGTACAAATCTAAAAATCATTTTGATTCATAAAAAAGAAGCTTTTTTTGTAAACCATGACAAGCTTTGATATAATAAGAAATTAATCTTTGACTCTATTAAAAGAACTTTCAAAACAACTTTAGTATCTAATATATCTCAAACTACTTGCTACTATTGTAACCATTTTGATAATATGTTTTATCATTGCCACTTTAAGAAAAATAGACATAGAAAAATTTCTATGTGGGTTCTAAAAATTATCAAGTGAATTTCATGAACATGACTTAAAATTATTATTTGTTCAAAAGATAATTTGCAAAAGAATTGTCACACCGCAGAATTAATAAACAGGTCAGGTGCGACTAATCCCGCCACGTGTATATGACGACATGCACATGGAAGACTTTTAAGAATAAAATAAGTATAAATAATATAAACAAATTAGTGACAACACATAATAAAAGTATATCTTTTATTGACCACAAGCGTTTCTGTACATACATCAAAAGTTATCAGTATGAAACATGCAAGGAAATATAAACAAATAAGAGAATGGCCCCCTTGATACATCGGTGACCATTCCTCTATTTATCCTATAGTATAAAACTAGGAAAAGCAAAAGAAAAAGGAATCTCCAAAACGGACGCCTGTGATCCATCCTATGTGCCCTCATCAAAAGCTTCGAAGCTCATCACTTGGACTCCACAACCACCGTGGAACATGAGAAATTATAAGTTTCTCAGTGCGGATAAGGTCCAGTCCTTGAGCTTATATCTTTCTACAACCCAAACCAACACTTCGTAATAATAAATATCAAACATCTTTCTTAAGTTCTTCTCAAAGTACGATGATTTATATGAAATTAGAAAGGCGTAAACATTAATGACGTAAAATTAGTGACATAAAATTAATGATGTGTCTCATTAACGATGGTTGTGTGTCCGATAACTTGAACACATGTATAATGTAAATTAAAAAACAAAATGATGTGTCGAAGTGTCAGAAAAGTTAGACACGCCGACACTGATCAAGTTTATATATATTATTTATAAGCAACGAGGACTTCACAATATTTATTGTAACAATCTTGACAATGAAAATTTAAATTAATTCATAAAACTCTTTAAAATACAAAAAAATATAAGCGTATTGTTAAGCTTATAGAATAGTTGTGTTTTCAATTTGATACTATTTGAGTATCATTTAATATATCCTATCATGAACCAACAAATGATAACCGTTAAAGTTGCCTTAAATTTGATGATTTTTTATGAAGTATGAAATCACACTGAAATCACACTCAAATTAAAAACACACCTAATATGTAAGCTCAAGAATGTAATTATTTTAAAATATTTCATGAATTAATTTAAATTTTTATTGTCACAAAATAAACATTATCAAATGACTGACTATTAGTTAATGGTCATACAATTCTACAAACATCGGTGAATAATAGTCAAGAATTTGGCAGCCTAAATATCTCATATTGTTCTTTACTTTTCTCCTCCTCCTTTGGAATGTCATTATTTTTAGGTACTTTTAGCAATTTGGAGAATCTTTCTCTAGTTTGGAAAGATACTTGACATTGGCTGCCTGAAACAATTTCATAGCCATGCCCGATTTCCTGATTAATTCAGACAACAGCTAGGATTGATCTCGACCGTCAATGAATTAGATTATATGGACCAATATTATTGTTAAAGATGGGTGCTTATTGTTGTAGGAAAAAAAATGTTTAGTACACGTTAATTATTTTTATTAATTCTATTATAGATCAATCAACTTGAATTGAATTATTATTGATAACAACCAACAGTTGTAATTGATTCCAACAATAATACTTTTGATAAAAAAAAGTTAATTCACAAAAAAACTACTCATTTTTTCTGTAAAAGTAACAAATATTAGGAGATAATTAGGCTGCCAAATTCTAAACTACCAAAAGCATCACCCACTACCACGAAAAAAATATCTGTCAACGGTTAAAAGTTACCTTGTTCAATGAATATGTAACTGTTGGTGTATAAGAATTTGCTAAAGAGTATAAAAAACTGTTGACGTATGAATGTTGCCGAAGAGAAATAATAATTTAATATATGAGATAAGTCAATAGTTATTAGCAAATAACATTGTCAGAGATACCTAAGGTAACAGTAATTAGTATATAATTGTTGCCATAGAGATCTCAGAGAACAATTATTAATAAACAACAGTTGTCTTAGGTCTTTGTTTTTTTTTAAATGTTAATAAATGATAGTTAGCCCCAGATTCGCTAGTCAAGATATACCATTAAACTGATTATACTAGCACAAAGAGTTTTTATTAAACAAAATATGATATACAAAATTTATCTCATTATAATAATTGTCTCATTAAACTGATTATACCATAAAGAAGGAAAAAGAAACAAATGGAAATAAATCACCTAACTAGAAAAAAAAAACTAAAAGGGCTATAACAAGCACAAAATAGATAATAGATTTTCTTGTGTCTTACTTCCCTTCAGAAGTATCAGCATTACTGAGTGCAACCAGAAGTTCAACAACCAAGGCCAGACGAGGTGTAACTATATATTTATAGATGGTGTGACCTTGGTAGATGAACTTATGAGTAACTTCCCTCAAAAAATGCCAGCATTATTGCAAGAAAAGCTAGATCTGCTCACAATAGACTGTCACTTTTGGAAGAAAGGAATTGAATAGCATATTTCTCAAGGTTTCAAACAAGGAAGTAGCCAAAATACATGTATTTTCTATCTTAGAACAAAAAATTTACAACGATATAAATGCGAGATCTTCTGTTAGGTTTTTGCTAGAAAATTGAACCCCCTCTAAGGTGGGACTTGATGCCTTGAATGCTTTGGGTGGAATGATCTTGAATGCATAAGTTATCTTTGCATCAAAGACCATCGAGAAACTTACTGAATGTATCTGGCATGGTCAATGGCTGGCATGACACACTGAGTTGTTCGATGCATTTGATGCAAACATACCATGTGCATCCAAGGTCATCCACTCAAAGTACATCAACTCCCACCAAATACATGGTTCAATTTTCTGGTAAAAATAATTAACAAGAGATCTGACCTTATTTGGCTCGTTGTCCTTTATCAACTAAAACATCAAATGCATCTACTTAGCTATGTTATTATTTGAAATCCTAAGTAATATGTCATCCAATAGCTCTTGCAAGTTGCTACCTACAAAAAAATACAACAAGTTAGTACTTTCTATGTAATTGTCCAACGATTAGCTTAGCCAGACTCAAAGAGAAGAATGTTTTTTAGAGCAAAAACAATCTAAACCCAAACTCTAACAGCAACCTTAGCAAGTAAACACATAACACCAAGTATAAACTATAACAACAAGTATGAATCCATAACTCTTAGCAAATATAACCAATAATAATAAGTATAAACTCATAACTCTTGGCAAGTATAATGCCATGAGAGCAAATATAAACCCATAACAATAAGTATAAACCCATAAGAACAAGTATAAACTCATAAAATCAAGAGATAAAAAAGTAACAAAATATTTAACAAAATAAAAATTCCCTTAAAGAAGAGAAGGTGTTAGCGAGAGAAGTAAAACACAAGAGATTTGCTAATGAGCCCTCACCTACTCAAGATCGAGCAAGTTGAAGGCGCCGATAAGAGGAGAAAAAAAATGAGATCGGTGGAGGCGGCCAGGCGGAGAAGAGAGATTTGTGGAGGCGATCAGTTTGTGTGTGTGTGTGTGTGTGTGTGTGTGTGTGTGTGTGTGTGTGATAGAGACCAAGTTAGATCACCTCCACAACTCAAGCAGATCTGATCTGTTAGAGTTGTGGAGGCGGCCAAGTCGGGTTACCTAGAAGAGATGCGAGAGCAATATTTTAAGAGCTCGGGTTGGGGATAGGGCAACAGTTAACTGTTGGCATAGTTGGAGCTACGCCAATGCTTATTAAAAAATCATTTCCTTAGATTTTTTAAAATAAAATTCTGAAAAGATAAGACAATAGTTATTGAAAATAATCGCTGGCATAGCTCTCACCTACTCCAACGATTATTTAAGATGATCGTTGTCTTGTCCTCAGAGAAACTTTTTCCCCTTCTGCCAACAATGTTTAATATTTTTTAATAACCGTTGTTTTATGAGTGTTGCTAAATCTCACTACCAAAAAGAGATCTGTCAACGGTTAAAAATCACATTTCCCAGCGGTTATGCAACCGTTGGTGTGTAAGAGGTTGGTAAAGAGTATAAAAAATTGTTTGCATATAGGTGTTGCTGAAGAGAAACAAATAATTTAATATCTAGAATAATGCAACAATTATTAGTAAATAACCATTGTCATAAATACCTAGGCAATGATTATTAATACATAATCGTTGCCACAGAGACCTCACGCAACAATTATTTAACAAAAAAAATGTTGCCTTAGGTCTTTATTTATATATTTTTAAAACGCTTATAAATGATGGCTAGTCCCAGATTTGCTAGCCAATATATATCATTAAACTGATTATATCATCACAGAGAATTTTTATTAAACATATAACATTGTATACAAAAACTATCTCATTAAACTGATTATACCATAAAGAAGAAAAAAAATATAAATGGAAATAAAGCATCTAATTAGAAAAAAACTAAAAGAGCTATAACTAGCACAAAAAGAATTGCAGATTTTGTTGCGTCTTCCTTCCATCTAGAAGTATCAGCTTTACTAAATGCAACTGGAAGTTCAGCAATAAATGCCACATGAGTTGTAACTATATAATTATAGCTGGTGTGACCTTGCTAGCTGAACTTTTGGGTTTCTTCCCTTAACAAGTGCCAGCATTATTGTGAGCAAAACAATATCTACTCGCAATAAGGCTGACACTTTTGGAGGCAAGAAAGTAGCTCAAATACATGCATTTGCTATCTTAGAAACAAAAGATATACAACGATACAAATGCGGGATCTCTTGTTAGGTTTTTTGCCAGGAAATTGAACATCTATTTGTGAGACTTGATGTCTTGAATGCTTTGGGTGGAATCACCTTGGATGCATCATGCATCTTTGCATCAATGGTCATCGAGAAACTTACTGGGTATATCAGACATGGTCAATGACTGACATGATGCACTAAGTTGCTCGATTTCTTTTCTGCAAAGATACCATGTGCATCCAAGATTATCCATTTTATATATATCAACTCCCACCAAATATAGGGTTCAATTTCCTAGAAAAAATAACTAATAGGAGATCTGACCTTATTTGTATTGTCCTTTGTCAGCTAAAACATCAAATGCATCTTTGAGTTACGTTATTATTTGAAATTATAAGTAATATGTCATCCAATAGCTCTCGCAAGGTGTTACCTTAAAAACACATATATGCAAACAAGTTAGTATTTTCTATGTAGTTGTCTAATGATTAGCATAGTCAAATTCAAAGAGAGTAAAACTTGTTAGAGCAACAACAACCAAACTCTAAACTCTAACATCAACCTCATCAAGTATAAATCCATAACAACAAGTATAAACCAATAACACCAAGTATACACCCATAACAATAAGTATAAATCCATAACAACAAGCATAAATCCATAACAACAAGTATGAACACATAACTCTTAGCAAGTATAAACCAATAACAATAAGTATATACCCATAACTCTTAGCAAGTATAAAGTCATAATGAAAAATATAAACCCATAACAACAAGTATAAACCAATATTAGTAAGTATAAAACCATAACATCAAGAGTAAAAAAACAAAATATTTAACAAAATAAAAAATTGCCTTAAAGAAGAGAAGGCAACGAGAGGAGTAAAACACGTGAGATCTACTAATGAGCCCTCACCTACTCAAGATCGAGCGGGTTGAAGGCGTCAACAAGAGGAGAAAAACATGAGATCTGTGGAGGCGGCCAGGCGGGGAAGAGAGAGACTGATGGAGGTGACATTTGTATTTGTGTGTGTATGCGATAGAGATCGAGTTAGATCACCACCACAACTCAACCAGACCAAATCTGCTAGAATTGTGGAGGCGGCTATGTCGAGACGAGAAAGATGAAGAGAAGATGCGAGAGCAATACTTTAAGAGCTCAGATTGGGAATATGACAACACTTAATCATTGACATAGGTGGAGCTACGCTAATAGTTATTAAAAAAAAATGTAGCCCTAGATTTTTTAAATTGAGCAAAGATAAGACAATGATTATTTTAAATTGCGATAAATTTTCTTGCCAAATTGCCATAATTTATAACAATTGCGCCATTCTCATCTTCATTTAAATCCATGTGGCACAAGAAAGAGCTTGCATCGTTATGTAAATCCATGTGGCACCAGAAAGAGGTTGCCAAATTATTCAAACCAATCAACAATTCTGACACATCACCTACTATATATCTTGACTCCTGATCGTTATCTTCCTATTTGTGATAACAAGATAAATGAAAAGAAAAAAGAGGGATAAATAAAAGAACTTTCCATTTGTTCTCAAGTTTACTCAAACTAATTAATATTCTAAATGGAATACCAGTTAAACGTATCATTCTACTGTGGGACCTACATCGAAGCATATTGATTAGCGGATGCAAATATTTCTTCAGAAAGAGAGAATTGTACGTGTCAATTACCAACTTTTATAATCTAATTTGAGCAATTGTTTATTTAATGTAATAAAAACCTTGTGCAATTATGAGGCGAAGCGCGCGAAATGGCACTAGCTTTATCCCAGTCATATTAGAAAGCTCCATCTCCACAAGACCACAACTTTTAATCCTTTACCTCACCCCGTACCAATCTATAAAAGATTGAACTTTCTCAAACCGCCACAAAAGAAAAGAAAGAAACCCAACTGGTTAAACAAAACACAATACCTCCAGCAATGGTGGAGATCAGCACAACTACATCCGAAGAGCCTCTCCTACCAATACATGAAGAAGCTTTTACAACAAACAATACTTCTTCTGTACTTAAATCAATTACAGCAAACAAATATGTACAGATTGCATCTGGACCCCTCGCATGTGCTCTAATTTATCTATTTGTAGATGTTCCAAGTTCGAGCCGAAACATGCTGGCGGTGCTTGGGTGGGTTTTTCTCTGGTGGCTGACAGAAGCAGTACATATGGCTGTTACGTCAATGTCGCCGCTTTTCCTTTTCCCACTGTTTGGTGTTTCGACAGCCGATGATGTGGTCAAGGCATATATGGATGATGTAATATCCCTGGTTCTTGGCAGCTTTATACTCGCATTGGTTATAGAACACTATAACATTCACAAGCGCCTTGCTCTAAATGTGAGTGACAACTATGATATTAATTAAATTTATTCTTCTTCTTCTTCTTCTTCTTCTTATTATTATTATTATTATTATTATTACTATTATTATTATCTATATAGTTTTTTTGTAAATTTACGATTTTACTTCAGAAATAAGGTTGACTTATCAGAATTCCTGATGTTCCAATTATTTTAATTTATGATGTCCTTGAGGGAAATAAACTTATAATCATCAACTCTAAAACAAGCGAGAAGGCTTCAGGTATCACATTATGGAAGTAAACAGGAGTGACAATACAATATACAAGACAATAATATTCACATACTACAGTATTTGTTTATTTAAATTATTAATGAAAAAATTGTATATACTGACAGATAACCTCCCTCTTTTGTGGAGACCCACTAAAACCGTCTCTACTGCTCCTCGGCATTTGCGGAACGACATTCTTTGTCAGCATGTGGATGCACAACACAGCCGCGACGGTCATGATGATCCCAGTCGCCACCGGCATCCTCCAAAGGCTGTCTGATGGTTCCAACGTGTCAGGAAGCAACACAGACGTGCAGCGCTTTTGCAAGGCAGTGATTATGGGTGTCATATACTCTGCAGCTATTGGTGGTATGAGCACACTTACTGGTACGGGTGTTAACCTAATACTTGTTGGAATATGGCAAAGTTACTTCCCCCGTGAGGCACCAATCAGCTTCAGTTCATGGTTCATGTTTGGGTTTCCCTTGGCCTTGATGATGTTTTTTGCTTTGTGGATTGTACTGTGTTTATTATATTGCTCGAAGAGCAATGGAAAGTCGCTATCGGCATATTTGGATAGGAACCATCTCAAAAGGGAACTTGAGCTGCTTGGTATCAATCCCTCTCTTAGTTTATGATTTTCTGTAATGCAATATGTAATTAGGAAATGCTTCTATGAAATCATATTCTTTTAATTGATTATGGTATAGGTCCCATGGATTTTGCTGAAAAGATGATTTTGACCATTTTTGGGGTAAGAAATTCACAGTTTTTATTTAATTTTATTTTAAATTTGTTCTACGGAACTAGCCAATAAATTTTATTTTGTATTTTGGCAATAATTATCAGGGGTTGATTGTGCTATGGATGACAAAAAGCCTAACAAATGACATGCCTGGTTGGGGTGCTCTCTTTCATAATAATGTTGGTGATGGCACTGTCAGTGTAAGTTCAACAATTTCACGTTTCATTGGAGTTTATATATATTCTAGAAGATTCAAACTTTAAGATGGCATCCTTAATTTACAATTAATGTGTATACGTAAAACAAGTCAGATAGGTCAATCCAAGCATCAACAGACAACAGTATAACACTGGTTAAATCTAATTCTCGGACTGACATGTACCTGAGACACCTATTTCAACTTATTTCAATCATTTGCTTCTATTGTTGTGTTCTACTGTTTTGCAATTTGGCAATCAAATGGTGGATGGATAAAGAACATGACAAATAATAGAAATATGCTGGAAATCGACACTGGTATGGCACCAGTAGGACTTGTGGAGTATTACTATGCAATACCCATACTATGCCTGGTTTGTAGCTTATACTTATCTGCACATTACACAAATAAACCGCAATCAGAATTTTTCTAGGTGATGATGGCAACCTTACTCTTCATAATACCAAACAAAAAGAATGATGGTGAAAAGCTAATGGATTGGAACAAATGCAGAAAGCTTCCCTGGAACATCATTCTGCTACTTGGTGCCGGATTCGCCATAGCAGAAGGGGTTCGTACCAGCGGCCTTGCTGACGAATTGTCAGACGGCCTTAGCTTCCTTGAAACTGCACCGTACTTGGCTATTGCACCATTAGCTTGTCTTATTAGTGCAACAATTACGGAGTTCACGTCCAATAATTCAACCACCACTCTGGTTGTACCACTGCTGATCGAGGTGGCTCGTTCTATGGGGTTGCACCCACTATTGCTCATGGTGCCGGGTGCAATTGGAGCGCAATTCGCATTTTTGTTGCCAACTGGTACACCATCAAATGTGGTTGGGTTTTCCACGGGACATATTACCATCAAGGATATGATCATGGTTGGACTGCCTCTGAAGGTGGCGGGTATTGCATTGATAACTTTGTTGATGCCCACATTAGGTGAGAAATTTTGAGATTTCACATTACAAATTGGCATAATCTTTTGTTGTTATGTCTTTGCTAATATTTCAAATTAGATGATATTACATTACTTCAATAAGTCTTTTTTGTCTTGCAGGTGCTTATGTTTTTGGGACAGACAAGATTATATAGCTATGCAGATAATAGAGATTGGCAAAATACTATCTGCATTATTTAGTGTTTCCCTTCTTACATTGTTAGTACTTTAGGTATAGGGCAGCAGTAATATCTTCTGTTTTGTAGTCTTGCAGGATTGTTACTTTTTTCAATACTATGATATAGGATTACATACTAGATTTATTTCATCAGAAAAAAAATTAAGGGGGATACACAAAAGAATCTGTTAGCTTTTGCAGTAACTCTTTTGGTCCTTCTGATTGATTTGTACAGCATATCAGAATTTTTGCACTATGCCATGTAGTGATGGGGAAAACACTGATTCAGCTCAGAAAGTTCCAGTGCATCTTGATCGATCAAATGATTTTGAAAAGGCAAAATGATTAGAATTTGACACGACCTAAACACGAAACAATTAGAACGTACATGAAGGAATGCAAATTCGAACGATTCAAAATCCGATTGATTGATTCAAGATGACTAGTATCTGAATGATATGACCTAAAACAAACCCCGGGCTATACAGTTTGCTATCGACCTGACTATTTTTAAATCCTCAGCTAGCCAAACAAAAATCCAGAATGCTGTTTACCAGTATTAATATCATTTGTAATGGAGATACGTCTGCCGGACTATTTGGTTAATCTTCTTTATTACATACTGACAGTAACAACTAACAAGGTTCTCAAGTTAGATCTCAAAATAAGCCTACAAACAATGAATAAAAAAAAAAGTTAGATCTCAAACTCTAAGAATTAGAATCTTTCAAGCAAACGGTTGAACGCCGTTATATGTTTAATTTGTAGCAAGACTTCACGCTTGATGATTTGCTAATTAAACTAGTTGAAACAAGCAGCAGTGCCTGAGTTTAATTTATTGAAGCGAGTAGCAACAACAGTCGGTGGAAAAATATGAATCCGATCTAATTAATTGTTCTAACTCCCAAAGGTCGAGAAAGGATATATGGGATAAAACCCAAAATCCCATGATGCCGTCTATCCGACCCTTCACTGGAGAAATAGAGTGGATCCTAGCCGTTGATGCAAACGGCAAGAAAGCTTTATCACGGAAATTTCTGTTATGGCGTCCGGATATCTCAACGTGAAGCAGATTTATTCAAACAAAACCTATCATGCATGGCTATGAATGTCTATCACGAAAATAAAGTGTTTTGCAAATTGTGATGATATAAAGGAATACCAAGTAATTCTGACCATTGATTGCATATCGGGATCAACTCTGTGTGGTAAATCAGCAAAAATGGAGGTGGCCATTGTGAACAAAATGGAGATGTCTCAGCCGAGTTGTTAGAAGATTTCAGTTAGTTAGGGAAACTTACAGATCCATCCTACTTTTACTTTTAATTGCATTGTAGTTCCTTACCCGTCTATATAAAGACCTTTCTTCTCCTTCACTGCTCATGCGAATTCTGATGAAACAACACCATTATCATTTATCTTATATTCCTCTTATCTGTAATTTGCTTGGAATCATCAATAAAATCTTTGTTTCAATCCAATTTCATCTCATTTTTATCTCAATTACCTCACTCTCTCAGTTTTATTCAATTCTTCATTCTATTTCAATCCTTTTTCCCTTGAATTTCCTTGTCTGGCCTCTATCAGGGTCATGACACATATCACTTACACGAGAAATTATAGAAGAATGAACTTATTTCCTCTCAAACTAATGAGTTTTGAGTAAAGAAAGATGAATGAGAGAATGATTGAATGATTCAAAATTGTTCTGATTATTTTTTATTGTTAGAGGGTATATATAACCCAATTTACAATGAGCCGTTGAAGTTGTCTAAATAGAACATATACTATACAGGAAAATAATTTGGGTACCAATTTTGGCCTAACGGCTATTTTTTGAATGCCAAATATTTTTTTTTCTAAATAACCAATAATGATTTTCTGAGGCTATCAATATATTTTCCAATCTATTTCTCAACACTCCCTCTCAAGTTGGATTCGAATAAATTAAAAGAATTTAACTTGCACAAAATCTTTTGAAAGCATCATTTGCCTAATGCTTTAGTGAAGATGTCTGTCAATTATTCTTGACTTCTTACGAAAGGAGTTTCGATTTCTCCGGCTTGCACTTTTTCTCGTATGAAATGACAGTCTACTTCGATATGTTTGGTTCTTTCGTGAAATACGAGATTAGAGGCAATGTGTCGTGCTGCTTGATTGTCGCAATACATTTGCATTGGTCCTTCACATGATATTTTCATGTCTCTTAACAATTATTTGATCCATACTAGTTCACTTGCAGTTGAAGCCATTGCCCTGTATTATGCTTCGGCACTTGATCTTGCAATCACATTTTGCTTTTTGCTTTTCCAAGTTACGAGATTCCCACCTACAAATGTGCATTAACCTGTAGTTGATTTTTTATTGAAGTTTTCGGCCCAATCTGCATCAGAGTAGGCGAGAATAGTATTAGTGTTATTTTTCTTCATCCATATCCCTTGACCAGGGGACCCCTTTAGATACCTAATGATTCTATTTACTGCATTTAGATGAGTGGTTTTTGGTGCGTGCATGATTGGCTTACAGTGCCCACTGCGTAGGCTATATCGGGTCTAGTGACAGTTATGTAAATTAACTTACCAACCAATCTTTGATACTGGCCTATGTCTTTCTGGGGTTCACCATTATCTGGTTTGAGTTTATCATTGTTATCCATAGGGGTACTAGCAGGTTTTATACCAAGTTTACTTGTTTCCTTCAAGAGGTCAAAGGTATATTTTATTTGAGATAAAAACAAACCTTTATCTGAGTAAGCAATTTCAATGCCTAGGAAATATTTTAGTTTCCCTAAGTTCTTGATGTCGAAATTTTCTTTAAGTTTTTTTTTGATGTCATTGATTTCTATATTGTCATTTCCAGTAATAATTATATCATCTACATAAATAGAACAATAGTTGTTGAACCATTTATGTGTCTAATAAACATAGATGAATCAACAGAACACTTCGTAAAGTTATAAAGTAAAAGAGAGTGGCTAAGTTTAGCATACCATGCGCGTGAAGATTGTTTTAACCCATAAATTGATTTATGTAATCTATATACTAATATTTTGTCATGCTCATTTTTGTAACCCGAAAGTAAAGTCATGTAGACTTCTTCCTCTAAAGTACCTTGAAGAAAAGCATTCTTAACGTCCATCTGAAATAGACTCCATCATTTATTAACAACTATAGATAAAATGATTCTAACGGTGTTCATTTTGGCAACTGGGGCAAAAGTTTCTTGGTAGTCAATACCATAGGTTTGGGTGAAACCTTTTGCAACAAGTCTAGCTTTATACCTTTCTACTGACCCCTCACTGTTGTATTTAATCTTGTAACCCATTTGCATCCTACAGGTTTTTTACCTTTTGGTATGTGGACAATAGACCATGTGTTATTTTTTCAAGAGCCTTAAGCTCTTCTTTCATTACTTGGTTCCAAATGAAATTATTTTGTGCTTCTTGAAATGTGTGTGGTTCAGTTTCTCTCGAAATATTGGTCAAGAAAGCCTTGTGTTTTGAAGAAATTTTATTATAAGAAATATAATCTTGAATCGAATATCTTACATTGTACGTGACATAATCACGTAACTTGGATGACGGTTGTGTTGATCGAGCCGATCTTCTAAGGTTTGCATTTTCTTGGCTTTCTCCCTCTGAGGGTAATTCTTCTTTGTTATTTATTTGATTTTCTCCCTCTGAGTGTATCTCCTCTTCATGCGAACTTCTATCATTTGGTGTACCTACAATGGTTGTTAATTTTGGGAGTATAAAGTCACTTTTATAAAATGGTACTTTTAAAAAAAAACATACATTTCTAGAAATATATAATTTTTTGTTAGTAGGGTCG
>CAXKVX010003168.1:0-19425 GCA_964058865.1 Eleocharis quinqueflora
TTGATTTTTTTTTTCATAATTGACCTTAGGAAAATAAAAATAGTATTTATGACTTTTAATTTAAATCTTTTGTAGCAATGACCATATTTTATAACATTCAGGTTCAAATATGTTTTTCAGACGAATACGATTAGCAATACAAATTCTAAACTAAAAAAATATTCTGCTCGCTAAACATGTGGACGTTTAGAAAACACATTTGAATCTGAATGTTATAAAATATGGTCATTGCTACAAAAGATTTGAATTAAAAGTCATAAATACTATTTTTATTTTCCTAAGGTCAATTATGAAAAAAAAAATCAACTTTTGAACGTTGAAAACTTTTTATATTAAAATATTAAAAATTTAATACAACTTTTGGATTCTATTTAGGTAAGTTTTGTAACGACTTTGACTGCGCTCGTCGAGACTGTAATTAGTTTTTTTTTATCGTCTCAAATAATCAAGCTGTAAATATCCGAGTCTATTAACACCGCGTCAAGTCTGATTTGCGATCGGAGAAACGAGCGATTCAAAATTGATTCTGACACAAACACATGATAAAAAGTTACAAATTAAGATATAAGTTGATAGTGGAGCCAAATTTTAGATGCGCGTTTCTCCGATCGCAAATCAGACTCAACGTGGTGGAAGTAGACTCGAATATCTACAATTCGATGGCTTGCGATCATAAAAAAGAATTAATTATGATCCCGGAGAGAGTAGTCGAAGTTTGTAGAAAAAAAAATGCTAATCATACTTAATATTTTTTGTAACAACTTCAGCTAAGCTCGTCGGCATCATAATTAGCATTTTTTTATCGTCGCAAACCATTAACCTGTAGATATTCGAGTCTACTTCCATTGCGTCGAGTCTGTTTTGCGATCGGAGAAATGAGCAATTCAAAATTGAATCCGACGCAAACTCATGCTAAAAAAGACTAATTAAGATATAAGTTCAAGATGGAGCTAAATTTGAGATGCACGTTTCTCCGATCGCAAATCGGACTCAACGTGGTGGAAGTAGACTCGGATATCTACAGCTCGATGCTTTGCGACGTTAAAAAAAGTTATTTATAATCTCGATAAATGCAGTCGAATTCGTTACAAAAACTTACCTAAATACAAACCAACTCATCAATTAAAATATTAATATTTTATTATTAAACAATTCAGAGGACGCAAATTCATTCGAACGAATTCGTATAAACCAAACTCCGGAATCAGTGATTCCGGAGTTACGCCGGATGCTGTGATTCCGGAGTTACGCCGGAGTCTGTGATTCCGGAATGGCTACTTTGGTGATTTTGTCCGAATTTTGTCAGTTTGGTGTTTTTTTATTTTATTTTGGTTAATAAAAAAAATTTCGGTTGATATTATATATTTATATGAATATGCGGTGCCTAACTCGCATTGAAAATGCTATGCATGCAGTCGATTTCATGCGGTCGCATATACAACTATATCAGACTTTTGCCAAAAAGGATCCGAAGTCGAACTCGTATTGTGAGATACTTCAGATACGTACAATAAATAGTTGAAATAAATATAAAATTAAGCTGCGTACGTATATCAATTGGAGTTTAATTCGCATATGTTAATTGCAAGCTTAGGTCTTAGTAATCATTTTTTAACAAAAGTTTGAGACAAGAATCGATTATTGATCTAGTGACTAAGAGCCGTGTTTTTTTATAATCTTATTCGAAATTTATCTTTGAATGATTTTAAATCAAAAATTGAATTAAACTTGAAGCAGAGATCTCAATTCTTTTAAAAAAATAAAAGTTTCAGACAATAATTTGTGGCGCGACTTTTGTCCACCACAAATCAGACATAACGCGATGTCAAATGTTTATTTGTCGAAGGCACACAACGATAAAAAAATTACAATTATGGTCTTGTCATGTACTTGTCAATTAGAACTTTATTTGTAAGCTCAACTCAAACAAAATTATCGGTCGAGTTTCGCGTTATATTCATGTTTTAATTTTATTGTGTTAAATTTGATCGTAAGATTGTACACTATGAGAAAAAATATCTTCCACATCGGGTCTGTTGAGACTTATATATTGGTTATCTTTCGTTGTAAATACGAGAGTTGCAAAAGGTAAGTTAAAATTCATCGTAGAGATATGAGGCGCACTTCACTTTTCTTCAGCCAATCTACAACACTTTTTATTATTGAATACCCGCCATGAAAGATTTAATATTTTTTTAGACTTATATATTGGTTATCTTTCGTTGTAAATACGAGAGTTGCAAAAGGTAAGTTAAAATTCATCGTAGAGATATGAGGCGCACTTCACTTTTCTTCAGCCAATCTACAACACTTTTTATTATTGAATACCCGCCATGAAAGATTTAATATTTTTTTACTCACCAACGCCTTTATGACGTGATATGACTTAATATCCGGTGTAATATATACTTAAATCACACCATTTCTTTTGTAATATTCATCGTAGAACAACAACGATTTTAGAAAAAAATTCTACTTGCGTGGCTTGCTCCTTTTTGCTAGCTCATCAAAATTAACACTAATATATATATATATATATATATATATATATATATATATATAGTAAGGCTAGGGTGCTCCATGGAGCACCCTAGCCTTACTCTATATATATATATATATATAAGCATGGCTAAAATAATATGCATAGTACACCACATAACGTACTATGCGCCCATTTGTATTTAATTTGGTCATTAAATTGATATTTAAGTTGCTCAATAAATTCTTCATATCAAAATCTTGTAGGAAATAAAATTTCGTGATTTTTAGAGCTTTCTTGCTATTTTTTAAATATTTTTTAAATATTTTTTAAAAACAGCCCAGAAATGACACTTTTGTAGTATTAAATCTGAATTGTTTTAAAAAATATTTAAAAAATAGCTAGAAAGCTCTAAAAATCACGAAATTTGATTTCCTACAATATTTTCATATGAAGAATTTATTGAGGAACTTAAATCTCAATTTAATAACCTATATCTATATGCATAGTACAAAATGTGGTGTACTATGCATATTATTTTAGCCATGCTATATATATATATATTATTAGTGTTAATTTTTACGAGCTAGCAAAAAGGAGCAAGCCACGTAAGTAGAATTTTTTTTTCCGAAATCGTTGTTGTTCTACGATGAATATTACAAAAGAAATGGTGTAATTTAAGTATATATTACACCGAATATTAAGTCAAATCACGTCATAAAGGCGCTGGTGAGTAAAAAAATATTAAATCTTTCATGGCGCCTCATATCTCTACGACGAGTTTTATCTTACATTTTGCAACTCTCGTATTTACAACGGAAGATAAATAGAGACATGAATTAGAAAAAAATTTTGGACCTTCGCTCGTTTTTGTTCTAATTCAAGTCAAGACCAGTGAGGACATGGTTTTCAGGACCTTCGTTCGAACCATGTTCACGGTATGGTCAAGGTTATATATCGAAAAATAAAATGTAGGGTCTATTAATCGCTTTTTGAAAAAGGAGACAAGAATTAGAATAAAATATTGGGCCTTCGCTCGTTTTTTTTTTCTAATTTCAAGTCAAGATCAGTGGAGACATGGTTTTCAGGACCTTTGTTCGAACCATATTCACAATCTGATCAAGGTTGTATAAAGAAAAATAAATCTTTTATCAATAGGCAAACTCCACTTCAAATAAGAGACTCAATTAATAACACATAGACCCAAAACAAGCCCAAATAGATGCATTGCTTCTTGCGATGATTTTGCTTATAAACCCATGGGAGTTTTGGAATATGAAAACTTGTGTTGTTAGATGATGATTCAGTTAAATACTCAGCTATACATTAAATAACAAATATGACTCAAAATTGACCCGAATAGATGTATGGCTTCTTGCAATAATATTGGCTTTATGCCGGTGGGTATTTTGGAATAGGATATGATTGTGTTATTTAATGATAATTTCTCTGTTGAGAAAATACTCAAAGAAATAATATACAAGTGTCAAAATTTACTAAAGTATACAGAATTGCAACTATAAATTCGTGTTTTTTCAAATTTTTTTATAAAACATGACTAAAGAAATAGTTATATACTTTAGAAAGTGAATAAGTTATCTTATATACAGAAAAATTAAATTTTTTACTGGCAATATTGAATATTTTCTTCATTACCTTAAAGTATTAAATCCGTTATAGTACAAATGAAAATTTGGAACAATACGGAACTAAAAATGGTAATGCTCAAAAATATAAAGTTAAATTTATCGGTAAAAGGCTTCATATATAGGTTATAAAGAATTTTTCTTTAAAGATTCTTTAAAAGTATTAATGGCACTATCTTTAAAAGTTTTGAATAGATATTAAGGATGCAACTTAAGAATTTTTTCCATAAAGTTATAGGTTGCACAAAGAAAATAATATCTAGGCAATTAAAGGGTCTCAATAAAGTATTATCAAATTGTGATCTAGTCAAATGTTGATAAATCAAACTATTCGAGTTATGTGAGAGTAAAACAAAAATACAAAATATCTTAAAGAATAAGAATTAATGCCCTTGATCGAAATCAAAAGCAATAAAGTCTAAGTATTTGTATATGCCTTACAAGCATTATATAAGATCTTTTACGAGATATTAAAGGGACTTATAGCAAAACGAAAGAATAATTCTCAAGTATCAGGTATTGGAAAAGCTTTGTGGTCATACCAAATCTGATTCCATAATTAAATGCATAAATATGTCACACTAATGAACTCAGGTTAGAGATCATTCGAGTTATATTGTGACAACAAAAGAGCTATGCATTATACTAGAAAAAGTTGAAATGTTTTCATTTCCTAAAAGAAAGATTAAAAGACAAAATATACAACGGTACAGGCTTCGTATTCCCAAAGTTTTGTGGAAAATATGAGAGCCTGATTTTGTGGAAATGTATGTATCGTGTAATTTTCAACAAGTCATAATATGTGCAACTGACATATCTCAATATAATGAAAATTAAATAAGTTATCTAGTAATCCAAAAGAAAGGTAGAAAGATAGAACATATGACAGTACAGACTTCGTTTTCACAAGGTATGTGGAAAATGTGGGAGTCTGATTTTGAGGAAACGTGTGTTCTATGTAACTCGCAACAAGTCGTGATTTATATGCAAGCCCACCTCCTCCTTTAAAGTTTTGACCTCACTAAAGTAGCGATTAGTTTACCCATTCAAAATAGGCACGTAAAATCACATTCTCGTGTAATTTCTGAACTATATGACCAAAATCTAATTCATGTCATCTAGAAAGTATTTGGTACCTTGATTTTCATCGATAAAGCCACGAAGTAAATGTGGTGACTATCGTTTAAGTCATGTGATGGTATGACTGGTGGATCGAATTGTTTAAGAAATACAAAAAGAAAGACATAAAAGTTAAAGTGATCCGGTCGGATCCCGACATATGTAATCAAATGGACCACACTTGTTCATGTGGGAGATTGTTGGAATTGAGACGTCGATTCTAATAAATTAAGTTTGGACTATGTATTATATGATTACAACATGTCACATACTGTCACCTAATATTACGAGGAGTAATATATGAATATGCCAAATAATGTGATTAACTGATATACAATGGCATTATATGAATTTCACTAAGATTTTGGGCATGAATGCATATATAACTTAAGTGAATTTATTATAATTGTTAATGGACCAATTATGATTAATTATACTATGTATTGATGTTAGTGTAAAATTAGAAATATTTTTTGGGCTAAATCCAACTCAAATTGTATCAAAGCCCAAGCAAAACAATACAAATGCAAGTCTACTACGGCCGTAAGAAGATCATTTGCGGCTGTAATGGAATAGGAGAGATTTGGCAACAAATCTACTAATTTTCAGTAGATTGATTGCGGTCGCAATCACTGCGATCGTAAGAGACTTGGCACATTTCCGGCCATGCCTAGAACCCAAGTCAATTGCGGCCGCAATGAGATCTATTGCAGCCACAAGAGACCTATTCCAAGGTAGATTTTAACTGCCTAGATTTACCGTTATCTTTTCTGATTGAATATTATAACTATCATACCAAATTTGTAGGATTATTCACAGAAGTGAATATTAGAATTTGGAAAAGAATTGGAGAGAATATAATTTCAAATATTTGATGAATATTTGATAATTAATTTGGCATCTTTCCAAGATACACTAACACCCTTATAAATAGCCCTGGGTCAGCACCCATTCAGAACGATGAAATTTCATTGAACAAAAAAATTTCCGGTTATCGACATAGGGCACATGTGTTGTGCATAGCCACCTATCTATCCATTAAAGGTATACTTCTTTGTTCCGTTCGTGGCCTCAAAGAAAAGAATGGCATCGGGATAAACTGAATTGGGTCGCTAACGCCCGACGACACACTTACGCACTTCCACCGCAAGAGGGGCTCCGTTGAAAGGATGATTGTACAAGGGAGACCGTAGGGGTGGAAGATAAGTACCGCTTGAGCTCTTTTATTTATTTCATTCACGTCGCAACGGTATTTGAATTGATTGATTCCAATTGCTTTAGATTAGTGAATGGTGTTGTATGGTACCCTAACTTGAATTGCACCAATTAATTATCCCAAAAAAATCGGCCTGGAAAGAAGATTTTATTCCGAGAGACCCGTGGACGTAGGCCTAAGTTGATTTGAAAGGCTGAATCACGTTACATATCGTGCTCTCTTGTTCTCAATTGCTCTCTCTTCACTCTCTCTCTCTCTCTCTCTTTATTACTTTGCTCTTAGATTTGTGATTTGCTCAATTAATTCTTGAAATTGCTTGCTCTATTACTTGGCTAGGTGATTAAGGTCTAAAAGATTTAACATGAATTGAAAACGCTTCCGCCTATTGAATTGATCTTAGTCTTGCGCTTTAAGCCCCAACCCTAATTCTAACAACTAAGCCTTTCATTTCTACCTGACATATCATCTTCATAGCTAAGCCTTTTCTTCTTGAAATAATCCAAGGTCTGATCTGGCCTCTTATGCCATTTCTGACCACAAATTATTTTTCTTTGATAAAAATCCTTCTCCTGATCTAGTGATGTACTATGAGGCAGACATTGAGCAATAAAAAATCTCTAAAATTCATAAGCTTAGCACTAGGATCAAATCAAATCAAAATTATGTTCAAATCAACCCTAAGTACCCCTCAAATGTTCAAATCACTTAAAGCTTATGAAATAAAACCTTTCTAATACATTCCATAAGCTTACTTGTGTATAACAAACTCTATATTAGTGTAAAATCAAGTTTTGAAGCCTTAAATCCAAACCAAAGCCATATGCCCCTTAATCAGCCTTTTAACCATTGCTGTGAGAGATTGTTATTTTTGTTCAGATCTCATTTCAAGTCCAAATCAAAAATCATTTCACATACATGCATATTATGTTTGTATAAAACTCCACAATTAATTTGGATAAAAGATTTCAAATTAAAGCAATTTCAATCTCAATTTTCTGAAAAATCACAAAAATTATGTTTTAAATGCAATAAATAACTCTCTTTGTCTAAATTTGAAATTTCAAAAATAGAAATACTTACTTTTATGTGTTAAACCTAAATCCAAGCTTAAACATCCATGTGATCCACCAAAATGCCAAGTTGCATCCAAAAAATTCAAATCAACATCAAAGGCATGGTGTTTTAGCACTTGCGTGGCTCCCAAATCAGAACTCCTTCCAAACCCTTGGCACTTTGAGTTAGATCTGAAACTTTAAACCAGATTGTAGAATAATACCTATACTTTCAAATCCCAAGCTCCAATTGATCTTCTCTTTGTGCAAATTTTGAGAAAACCAAGTTCAAAAGTCACTGAAATCAGACCAAAACCATGTCTCTTTGAACTTAGAACTTCAAAAACAAAATTGAATTTTTTTCTAGATCTCTCCAAGTCTTGAGCTTTACCAGTCTTCAAAATAAATATTTAAACAATCTCAAATCAATCATCAAACTTGTTTTCATGCATTTGATCGCTTGATTGAAACTGATTTAGATCTGGTGCTCATCTGAACCCTAAATATAAAATGAACTAAACTGAACCAAAATTCAAAATTTTGAGCTGAACTTGACTTGAAATGTTTATGCGATGAATGCATGATGTTTATGCACATAATTATCGACTTGGTTGATGATTAAAAGGTCAGGTTAGCCACTGAAACCAAAACCAGCACTCAAATTCACCAAATTGTGCTGAAATTAAACCAAATTCAAATTCAAACAATGGCTAATTAAAATGAATGTTTGTTTGATGTTTCATATGCTTGTAAATGCTTCATGTGCCAAAAAGAGCTGAACTGAGCACTTAAATTCCAAAATTGAAACCAAAGCCTTGTTGTTTTGACCCAAATACCCTTGACAGTGAGTTAATCTCAAATAAACTCAAATGCAAATTCTGCCACATCAAATGAATGACTGTTTGGTGCTTTCTTATGTTTATCGAAGCTCTCTGGACCAAAAGGTTGATTATGGAAAAGGTATCCAATAGCATGTTCTAATAAAAGTAAATGCATGTGCACAAGAGATGATAGCTCAACCAAAGACAAAGACTACAAATGCTCAAGATATGAAGGCCCCTAGCCGAGCTAAAATGGTAGAATTTGATCTCTCTAAATTTCATGATGAGTCATGTGATGTGTCTTGTGATTTGGATAAAGATCAAGAGTCTTTTAATATGACTAAGCTTAAGGAGTTACTTGATGAGTCCAAAAAGTCTATGCATGTTAAAGATGCTATGATTAATGATCTTAAGTCGAAGATTGAATTATTAGAAACTAGGATTAAAACCTTGAGACCAAAGTCAATTTAGATAAAAAAAAAGAATTGAAAGAAGCACATCCTTGAGCTTCTAAATTTATTAAATTTGTTAAGGCATCAAATCATGACACTAAAATTGACTATAACAAGATGTATATTGGCCAGATCTGCATGACAAAATCAGACTTGGATTTATAGAGGAACAACCTTCTAAAATAGAAAAGCAACCTAAGCCAAATGACAAAGATATTCAAGCTAAAAATCATACCTACATGTATAATAAGAGATACACTTAGAAAATCAAGTTCACTAAACCTAATTCTAGTAAGGTGGTAAATAACCTTGAGTTAGAAATTATTATAGGATCATCAACTATCATGTAGTTCAACCACCAAACATTTTTGTTAAGAATATGTATGGTAGATTTCATGTTCTACAAGCTATCAAGAAACTTGGTAAATATTTTCAAATAAAAAGGTTTAATGGTGCTTTGCAACCAAGATATAACTCTAGAAATGTGCAAAATGATTACAAGAATTTTAGCAGTAGAAGTCAAGGAAGGTGAAGGGTATGGACATCTAGTGTGTGAGCGATCTCTCCATTCTAGAATAGGCAATCGAGAAACATCTCAAGGAGAACCCTCAAGACCAATTGAAAGACAATATTCCTTGAAGATCTCATCTACAAATCAGTTCTTCTTTCGAACCCCCAAGGACTTGAACACCTTTCACAACAAATACGAGAATAGTAAGATCTCAAAATCTTACTTTTTTCAAAATCGATGAAGAAAAAAAGTTGGTTGGTGAACCTTGGATAATTATTTGAGATTACATAGAACATTGGCAATGGAAACCATTCATAGAGTGTGATCTTATGTGTCAAGAGTTGCCAATTCGAATTATGTATGCCAACATGTAACCGACAAGCCAACCATGGGGTGTTACCACCTATATTTGTGGTCAAGAGATATCAATAATCATAGAAACCTTATGCGAAACCTTCAGTATCTCTAGTGTTGGAGAAGAAGTATACACATTCAAGGTTTGGCCAATCGATGCAAACCACTTGAGTATAAAAGATGGTTTGGGGCAAACAATCCACAAGAAAGTTTACCGTAACTCATTTTTCGGCCATATATCGATTAGCCTTCCTCTTTATAAACAATATCTTAACCTCCAAAAGCAAGATCAAAATAAATTTGGAGATGAATGCCATGTACTTGCTTCGGCATTTGGTTTGTTTTGATAAGGTTGTCCAAATTTCCTACATTATCCTAAACCACATGAGTTTTGCCTTATCAAATGGGAAGAAATCCTTGCCTTACCCGTACCTCTTGACCCAAATCATGACCCATCCTGGCTTAAAAATTCCAAAAAATTCCCATTCGACATTTAAATTCAAGAACCTTGTTGACAAATTAGGCACAATTGGAATTGGCAGGTTACCTTGCAGCTGCAAGGCCCATTGTTGCAACCGCAATGACTCTGGAAAATGGTACAAACAATTGACAGGTTTATTGTGCCATTTTTCTAAAATTTAATTTCTTGTTAATTAGGAGTAGCTGTAAATTAATTGTAAATAGGATATATATATATATAAATATATAATTTTGAGGGGGAGTGTTGAGATTCCTGGTATTTCGTAGTAGTTTTCAGAGGTTTCAGGATTTAGGTCTTTTGTAGGGTATGTAGCGTAATAGAGTCATTATGGTACTTTGAGGGACTAAAAATGCAAAAGAGTATGTAACTCTATATATACCCAGTTGGGGTCATTAATGAAATTAATTTTTTTTGGCTGAATTTCTTCTATATATATCACAATTATATTTCTTTTTCCAATTAAGACAAATGTTAAGTTTTACTTAATTTGAAATAGAAATTTGTTCATCATGATTCAAAATAAGTTAACTTCAATTTTTCATCCGAGCACATTTTTAAGTAAAGCCTATCATTTGAAAATATTTTACAAAATTTAATAAAAAAGGTTCTTTGAATAAAATTAACCATCAAAGTTATTACACATATGGCAAAGTTTTGGTCAAAAAAGGACTTTGTCAAAACCAACAAGCAAAATGATAAAATGTGAATCCAACAAGATTGACAGGCGTCAAATAATACAAGGAATATGGATAATAAAAAATGATAAAAGTATTATTTTAACACCTGATATAGATATGTATAGTATCATCATTTAAGTTAAGACTTCTGGAGTATAATAGATTTTAAATGAACTTGTGTTATTTATGTTGTCGAATTTTATTTGCAATAAAAGAAAATATAATGATATAATTATAGTTACATATAAAATCTATGAAAAGAAGTATAAAGTACTGCAGCATAAGGAGATATATATTTTAAATACTCATTAAATGCAACTTTCTTAATCCATAAAAATGATTTGAATGTATATTTGAATATTTAAGGAATATGGGTATGTTCAAATAAAGTTAGACTCTTTAATGATCATGAATTATTAAAAATGTTCAAATTGAACATAAGGAATTAGTTGTCATTTGAGTATGTTCCTCTAAAGACATTATTATAAATCTATAGAACACAAATATAGAGACATTAGATTTCTTTGAGGATATAGAGTTTGTGGGGAATATGATAAAAGATAAGATTTTCGATTTTTAAGATAAGATTTTTCAGATTGAAGATTTTAATAAAGTCCAGAAATTATTTTCCGAAAAAGAAGACATGAATTAAAATAAATATTGGACTTCCGTTCGGCTTTTTATTCTAATTCCAGTCAATACTAGTGAAAATATAATTAGTATCTCCGTTTTGATAAGTTTTGGCATCACACTCAAATTTCAAATAAGAAATTTTGAATCAATCGATCCAAACCGTCCAATGTGATCTCCATATTGAAATATCACTAGAGACTAAATTTTTTATTTTTTAGAATTTTTTACTATTTCTTGAGATTAGTATGAAATTTGTTGATGTAATGATTTATGGACCATCCAATATGGCTAATTTTGAACGTCTCTAAAAATAGTAAAAAGTTATAAAAATGAACATTTTGGTTTATAGTAAGATTCCAATATAAAGATCACGTCGAACGGTTTGATCGACTGTTGGAAATTTAAATTTTAAAATTTGAGAATGATGTCAAAATTAATCTTAACTTCGTATTGAAATGTTAAAAACTCATCCAAAAAATAAAAAAATGTTTGAAGATCACATTGAACCGTTTATATATATGTACGTATTAGCTATATTAAAAAGTATGTTTGAGCTATACATGATGCAAAAAACTCATCCAAAACATCAAAACAAAAATCTTTTAACGGCCTTCTATGAAAATAATAAAATATAGAATATATATATCGAAAATTTGCACTTATTTCTCTAGCATGTAAACTCTTTTTTATTATTTAAGAAGAATTAACTATTATTTCAAGAGAATTCAATAATGTCACTATTTAGTTACTAGAAGAGAGATCGCTACACGATACATTGGAATAGATTTGTACGTTAAAAATTTCAAAGATAGATATACTACATTTGCTTTCCCTAGCACATGTAATCTCTTTATTTTTATTATTTAATATATAATTAAAATAGATAAAAAAAAAATATTGTAAGATTGGGGTTGGGGTGGGGGATTGGTGGTTAATTTAACTTGATAGATAATTAAGAAGTCAACACCGTGTAAGATAGGGAATTTGATGGTCAATTGATCAATTCAACTGCGCATGGCTTTATTGTTCACATCTCATCTTTAATATTAAAAATTAACGTGACAAGATATATATTAAAGTTCAGTCTTTGTCTGGTAACAAAAAAATATATATTTCTTATAAAAATTTACGGTCTGGATGTGGAGAAATATGCAAAGGGTGGTGGAACAGTTTAATTACTTATGAAAAAAATATGATAGATGTCATAACAAAATTAAATAATTGGTCATTATTTAGAAACAATTAAAACAATTTGAACATATCATTGAGATTAACATGTGTTAAAAATAGGCAATGGAGCATCTACTAATTTGTGGCTTGACAAAAAGTGTGGTGAAGTGCCACTTAGCATTGCTTACCCTACTCAATTTAGTATTTGTGTTGATAGAAGTATTATATTAGAGTATGAATGCATTGCATCATGGGATACAACATTCACAATTGGGAAGACAAGTAGACAACTATCTCTAATTCACAGGAGACATACAAGAAATGCATTTGTTGATATCTCAATTCACTCCCCATGGTGCAGAAAAATGATGAATTAAAGCTTATGGCAAGGGAAATAAATTAAGAAATTGCACAATAAAGTCATCTTATTCTTACCTATGGCTGATGGATGGAGGTACTAGATAAATTCCAAGATATTATTTGGCAATTGATAATGGAGGTATAATGTCATACATTGTAGAACTGGCATGATTCTAGAAAAACCAAGGCCTTCCGTGCTCATAGCTCAAAAACATACATAATCGTTTTCAAATTTCGATTTATCATATTCAATAATTTGTTTATATCAAAAACCTGTGGGATAGTAAAATTTTCAACTTAAGAGTTCATTAAGTGCTTGTTTCGAAATTTTTTTACATGACTCAAAATAATAATAAAATATGCAATATTTATACACAAAAGTATGTCACTTTCAAAAATCCAACACAAGCAGTTAATAACTCTAAAAGTAAAAAAATTCTATTCCACAAGATTTTGATTTAAAAAATTAATGAGCATGATTAATTGAAATTGAAATATGATTAATTTTTCGAGTTAAGAATACAAGAGGTCTTGATCTCCTAGAAGCACTATAGTCTTACTGTACAATTAATACCATTAATTATTAAATATAATACAACATAATCAAATAATAGTGGTTATTCCACCACCAGTTGGTATTCCACCCATAACTTGAAATATCGATTGAGTTATTCTAAACCGAAATTTTTTTAATTAACCAAAATAAATTAATAAAATATCAAAATGGCAAAATTTGGACATAAATCACGATTTTAGCCATTCCGGCAGCACAGAGAGCCGCATAACCCCGAAATCATAGAATCCTGCATAATCCCGGGATCTGCGCTGCCTACGTAACTCCGGAATCACTGGTGCCCACGTAACTCCGAAATCCCTGATTCCGGAGTTATGGTGAGCTCTGTGATTCCGGAGTTGTGTCAATTTAAGCACACACAGCCCCTTTTTCTCCCTCTGGCCGACTTTGCTGATTTTTAGATGATTTTGAGAAATTTTGAGAAGATTTGGAGAGAAATTTTGTCAAAAAATTTGAGAGATTTTTAAGTTTGATTAGATCTGTTATTTTCCGAAGTTAGGGAGATTTCTCTGCTGTGTAACAGTTAAATTATATTTTTTTTTATTTTTTGGAAATTAAAAAAATTCATACAAAATTTGTGTTGTTTTTTGGTAAAATTTGTTAGATAATTGTTAACTTAGTTAAAAATTAGGTAAATGTTAGATAAATTGTTAGATATTAGTTAGATAATTATTAACTTAGTTAAATTATAGTTAATTGCTAGATAAATGTTTTTTGTTGGAATTTGTTAGATTAATTGTTAATTTATTTTATTGTAAAATTACGTAGATTATTGGTAAAAAATATTTTAGAAATTACTAATTTGTTAGTTTAGGATAAATATGTAAGTTAGTGTTTTATTTTGGGAAAATATAGTAATGCACCAAATTTGGGAAAATATAGTTTTATTTTGGGAAAATATAGTAATGCACCAAATTAGTTCATTTATTTAGAAATTTACAAATTTTGTAGAAATTAGTTTTATCTTTTGTATAAATTTGTTAGATTATAGTTACTATTGTAAGGTTAATTGATAAATTAGTTAGTTTAGATAAATTTGTTATATGAATATTAGATTATTGTTAAATTAGTTTATTTATTTAGAAATTTACAAATTTTGTAAAAATTAGTTGTATCTTATGTATAAATTTGTTAGATTGTAGTTACTATTGTTAGGTTAATTGAGAAATTAGGTAGTTTTGATAAATTTGTTATATGAATATTAGATTATTGTTAAATTAGTTCATTTATTTAGAAATTTACAAATTTTGTAGAAATTAGTTGTATCTTATGTATAAATTTGTTAGATTATAGTTACTATTGTAAGGTTAATTGATAAATTAGTTAGTTTAAATAAATTTGTAATATTAATATTAGATTATTGTTAAATTAGTTCATTTATTTAGAAATTTACAAATTTTGTAGAAATTAGTTGTATCTTTTGTATAAATTTGTTAGATTATAGTTACTATTGTAAGGTTAATTGATAAATTAGTTAGTTTAGATAAATTTGTTATATTAATATTAGATTATTGTTAAATTAGTTCATTTATTTATAAATTTACAAATTTTGTAGAAATTTTGTAGAAATTAGTTAGTATTTATAGATAATCAATTAGTTATATTAGATAAATATGTAACTTGTAAAAAATTGTTAAACTATGTTGTTTTTTATATTAAAATGTAGTTCTGTTGAAATGACGAGACCTCGAAGAAGTAGTGTTTCTCGACCCAGCACTTCTCAGTCTAGCACCTTCGAGGGTGGTGCTTCTCTCCCTCCAGATTGCCAGCCTCTCTCTGACTTGTTGCAGATGCCTGTCGCCCAACACAAGATTGCGACCGTTAAACCAAATGTGGTATATTTTTGTAATATATATATTTAGTACTATATTTATTTTTGGTAATCTGTATTTATTTGAGGATATTGTTGAAATATTGCAGAGCGGTGACGATTTAAAGTTGATTTGTCATGACAATGTCGTACCATATCACGAGAGTTGTGGTCCGGCATTGAAGAGATTGGGATTGTATCATATTTCTCAGTTGGGTCATAAGAGAAGAGACAAGGGATTGATTACAGGACTAGTAGAGCGATGGAGGCCCGAGACACACACATTTCACATGCTTGTCGGTGAAATGACCGTAACTCTACAAGATGTTAGTTGTTTATGGGGGCTACCAATAACAGGAGCGGTTGTTACCGGAATTTGTGATAACAACTGGAGGTATATGGTACAGCAGTATCTGGGTAGAGAGGCCGGAGATGAGGCGTGGAGGTGTCGCGCTTCAAAGAGATCTGGACAGCAACAACGACTGGTTTCGAATTACAGTCTTAGTTTGAAGTGGTTGCGGCGCGAGTTCGCTAATATGCCGGAAAATCCCACACAGGACCAGGTAGATTTTCATACTCGGGCTTACATTCTAGATTTATTTGGTTCTGTCATGTTTCCAGACTCCAGTGGAGATGGTGTACCGGCCATGTATCTCCAGTTTTTGGAGAATCTGAGTAGTCCATCTGTGTTGTACAATTGGGGGGGGTGCCATTTTGGCTTATTTATATCGCGCATTCTCTATTGCTGCTCGGAAGCAGCCTCGTTCTATTTGGGGTCCACTCGAGTTATTGCAATTGTGGTCTTGGACCCAACTTAGTGTGTGCCGGCCAAAAGAGGATAGAAATCAGACCTTCACTGCTTGGGGTTTACCCGATCGAGAGTCGTGTCATGCTTACGGGAGGACATGGATGGGTTTTAAGTTGTGGAAAGACAACCCTCACAATGTTGGAGCAAAGCATCCCCGAGATGTTTTGAATGCGATGAAAGAGGGTGAAGTTGAGTGGACACCCTATACTACATTCCTCCCTCTTGCGCCGTCATGTGTACTACGTGATCAAGGAATTTGGTTGGCTAGAGTCCCTCTCGTTCATTTCTGGATAGTCTCACATCACTACCCGGATAGGGTCATGAGACAGTACGGTTTACTTCAGACCGTTCCTCCCCCTCCTCCATTATCTTGGGATGTTCACCGACAGTTAGATGAGGTAGATCATACTGATGGACACTACGGTCTTCACTGGGGGGAGCGTCATGCTGATTATGTAGGGCAGTGGAGTGCAGATAGAGTACCGTTGTGTATCGTGCCCACAGATGGGCAGCCACACGACAGTGATTGGTGGTTTCATCAGTATATGCCCTGGTATGAGAGATTTGGGATGAGGTCGATTTATTTAGAGCGTGATTCCACCCATGATCTCACCCAGCCACTGCCTCCTCCGCCTGAGCCACCTAACAGCCTTACATATGTTTCCCATTCTGAGTGCGCCACACGACAGGTTAGTGATGTTATTTAACTAATCAAATAGCTACTCAAATTATGTCACTTGTTATGTTACTTACGAAAGTACTACTTGCAGGGCAAGAGGGCCTTTAGGGATGCAGTCATGGCAATTCCAATGGCCCTTACAAGGGGGTTGAAGCGCTTCGGAAAGAGAACATTACTATCATGTCGAGGAAGCCTGCATGATGTCGGTCAAGGGCATAAGCTGGAAAAACTGCTAAGGGATGCCGGGTTGCCCGAAAGAATCGAGGATATCACCACCTCGGACGAGCCTGAGGTTCCAGGCTTTCGTGAGCAGGAGGCATCATGGGCGTCAACATATGAGGGTGATTATGACGAGATTGTTTCCAGCATGGCCGGGACATATTTAGGACCGCACGGTGATCCCACGGCATCTAGTAGTCAGCATCCGGGCGGAAATCAGTCCCAGGTATGTGAATCGTACATCTATAATGTTTAATGATTATGCCGATCTTTGTAATATTTTTTGCTAATGTTAAACATGCATATTCTACCTAGGGTTACTATTCAGGATTAAATAGTCCGTATCAGGGAGCATCTGATGTACATGGTTATGATTTTGACATATTCAGTGGTCAGTACCCGGGAGGAGATGGTGCACAGGGTTACGACTTCAAGACTAGTCAGTTCCAGACAGGCCCGGAGATCCCTCCTACACAGGTTTGGCCTCTTACCTTTTTATTGCACAATGCACTAATTTAGCAGTTTCTAATGTGCTTTTTGCAGGAATACATGCAAACACCAGATGCTGAGGTGACCGGGAGCGGCGACGATGAGGCTGATGATGGCTTGAATTGGAATACAACTATGGGACATCGCAACAAGGACCGTCAGAGGCATAGACCGATATCCAAGTTCACCCCGTCCAATTATCCTTAGTCTGGGAGTTGGTTGCTTTTATCCAACTATGTTGGACTTTTACGATGTTATGCCATCTTATGTTGAACATTTTTTCAGTTATGTTATGTTGTTTTGTTATTTTGGACATTTGTTATGTTATGTTATGTTATGTTATGTTATGTTGTTATGTTATTTTGGATAAGTGTCATGCACAATGCACAAGCGTCAAGCGTCAAGCGTCATGCATCATGCACAATGCACAAGCGTCAAGCGTCAATCAGTTATGTTATGTTGTTATGTTATTTTGGATAAGCGTCAAGCACAATGCACAAGCGTCAAGCGTCATGCATGATGCACAATGCACAAGCGTCAAGCGTCATGCATCATGCATAATGCATAATCGTCAAGCGTCATGCATTGTGCATCATGCACAATGCATAATCGTCAAGCGTCATGCATTGTGCACCATGCACAATGCATAAGCGTCAAGCATCATGCACAATGCATAAGCGTCAAGCGTCAAGCACAATGCATAAGCGTCAAGCGTCATGCACAATGCACAAGCGTCAAGCGTCAAGCGTCAAGCATCATGCACAATGCATAAGCGTCAAGCGTCAATCAGTTATGTTATGTTGTTATGTTATTTTGGATAAGTGTCAAGCACAATGCACAAGCGTCGAGCGTCATGCATCATGCACAATGCACAAGCGTCAAGCGTCATGCATGATGCACAATGCATAAGCGTCAAGCGTCATGCATCATGCACAATGCACAAGCGTCAAGCGTCATGCATCATGCACAATGCATAAGCGTCAAGCGTCAATCAGTTATGTTATGTTGTTATGTTATTTTGGATAAGCGTCAAGCACAATGCACAAGCGTCAAGTGTCATGCATGATGCACAATGCACAAGCGTCAAGCGTCATGCATCATGCATAATGCATAATCGTCAAGCGTCATGCATTGTGCATCATGCACAATGCATAAGCGTCAAGCGTCAAGCGTCAAGCGTCAAGCGTCAAGCGTCAAGCGTCAAGCATCATGCACAATGCATAAGCGTCAAGCGTCAATCAGTTATGTTATGTTGTTATGTTATTTTGGATAAGTGTCAAGCACAATGCATAAGCGTCAAGCGTCATGCATCATGCATAATGCACTAGCGTCAAGCGTCAAGCATCATGCACAATGCATAATCGTCAAGCATCATGCACAAGCGTCATGCGTCAAGTGTCAAGCATCATGCATGATGCATTGTCATATGTGTTTAACCTGTACAAATGATGCAACACAGAACTTGTAATAATCTTCGAGTAAATCAAATGCAATATGTAATTGGAGTAATTGTGGGAGACAAAGGACACATACCTTTCGGCGAAATAAAATGGAGAGCGTCATTTCTTGGTGGCGGGCCAGTGGTTCTGACAAACAAATGAACAACTCCCCGTTTATTCACGGACATCTGAGATGCCATTTTCCAAGAACTTTCGTCAATGAGTCCAATCAAATTGAAATTCAAATTACTCCCTTCTCCATCCTCCACGCGACATAGGATTTCACCAACGCAATACTCATGAAATGCTAGAACCCGATGTATGGTACTTTTAATCCCTTCAAAAGTACTAGATTGTTTACCCTGGAGTGCCAATTTTTTACCACCAGAGTACTCCGCACCAAATTGAGTTTCAATTATTTCACCTCCATAAAATA
>CAXKVX010003169.1:0-15297 GCA_964058865.1 Eleocharis quinqueflora
GTACGATTACTAGTGCCCTTTAAATTTTGTAAACTATGCCCCTTGTAAGTTATTTAAATTTCTACCACTCATTACTCTGTCAATTGTTCTACATACTCCATATTACAGTATACAAGTACACTGCAATTTACATCACCTAATTATAAATAATTTTATTGATACCCTATATAATTCTCTAACCAATTATTCTCTTTATTCCAGCCGTGTGCATACAATTGTACATCTTTTAAAAGATAACATAACACATTACAATTCTACACAATATTTGAAAATTGTGCCATCACTGTGTTCATATCATATTGGATGCAATACATGCATCCATATCCATGCAACATTCCACTATCTAAATCCACGCAAAATAGGAGAAAATCAAGGTGGGAAATAATAAAAGTACCGTATTATTTGGAAGATCTGAATCATCTAGAAAATCAAATGGATTTGTTGATGGCATTGCCTGATATGGCATTCCCTGTATTTATACAAGAAAAAAAACAAATAATTAAATATTCGAGGTACATTCTCTGATGATTTACAATGTAATCATAAATAGTATAATAATGGCACAAAGCCTAATTGGGTACCGTGTTAATTGTGCCTTAAACACAGCACTGCCTTAAACTGAGTAATGGAATTGCTTCTAAATAATAGATTGACTGGAGATTTGCCTTGGGCACTGTGAACTAATGAGCTATTAGTGTCTGGCATACTAGGCACAGTAACAGGCTTAAGGAGAGTAATGCTTCTTAATACTAGTAATATAGTATTATGCAGGACGACATTAATGATATACAGACCTGCAATGATTGAAGTGGTGAAAACATAGCTCCCGTTAGCTCGGCTGGTACAATACTCTGGATAAAAAAGTACCAGACAGCATCAAGTAAACCACTGTCTTTTCTTATATACTATATAGTGAGATTTGCAAAAGAAAAGAACTACTTATATTTCATCCTTTCTGAAAAGAGTTCAAAACACGAAGAACCAAAATAGTTATAGGAGCTCCTTTTATAACAACTTCAAACTTATTTTCATTAAAGCATCAAACATCAATTTAGGTCATTGTTTAAAATATTGATAGACATGTTCTCTCGAAAAGTGAAAAAGAATCTGGAAATTAGGCAGATAATGCTTTCAGAGTTTTGGCCTCATTACAGCACCCATTTCATCCATATAAGATGGGAAAAAAATGAATCAAACAGGTACTAACCTGTGAAATTCCTTGATATGGCAACATTTTAGAATCATGTGCACTTGCAAACCACTGATCTGCTGACTGTGGTTGAGCTGGCATTGGAGCCATGGGTTTCTGCACCGGCAGTTGTACAGCTAGTGGGATGCTCGGTTTAGCCACCTCATTACCACCAACAGGTGCCACGGAAGAGGACTGAGCACTATGCCCCGGTGCAGCCTGTCCAAGGCCTAGCATAGACAGCTGTGGCAATGGCATCTGCTGCTGGGTGTTCGTTGCATACATGCCACTGTTGCTTGATTCACCAAAAGCATTCCAAGGCTGAAGAATAACCAAGTTACCTATTAGTTGCTACCAAGGACAATGGGTCTGCTTTTTGTTTACTATATAATTATGTTTTGCTTCTTAGGTGTGAATTGGAACTCAAATTATCTAACACTGCCCTTTTCATTTTTGTAGGCAAGCCAGGTTGGGTCCAACTGTACAAAATGACCAGCATGAGTATATAGACTAACCTGGAAGCTTTCTTGATTTACATGTGGCTCCAGTAGTACTGTTTGTGGAACATGTGGAAGAGCATTTGCACTGTTAACTGGAACCTGACCTATCATCGGAAACATTTCACTTGTTGAATCATTCCCACTTGAGGTCACCACTGGAGGTGATTGAATGACTGTATTAGCAGCAGCAACTTGCTTCTCCTGAGAGAAATTGAAGTTAGCCCACCCTTCATCTTTCACCTCAGGAGGCTGATTGTTGAAACCAACAAAGAGGTCCATTTCAATCGGTGCCATCAATGCTGGTCCAGCTGAAACAGTTCTATGTAATCCAGTTGTACTCCTTTGGTTAAATCTAGCAAATAGATCTACAGAAGTATCATAAGGAGTAGAGGCAGCTGGTCGTTGTGTAGGAAGCTGCTTGAATGAAGAGGCCGGCCCAGCTATAGCAGGTTCAGTTGGCGATGTAACTGACAGTTCAGCTGAAACAGTTCTATTTAATCCAGTTGCATTATGTTCATTAAATCGCGCAAATAAATCTACGTAGGTATAAGAAGACGGCGAGAGAGCTGGTTGTTGTGTAGGCGGTTGATTGAATGAAGTGGCCGGTCTGATCAAAGCAGGTCCAGTTGGTGATGTCAGTGCTGACCCCGCAGAATCAGTTCTATTTGATGCAATTGTGTTCTGTTCATTAAATCCACCAAATAAATCTACAGAGGCATCATAAGGGGTAGAGGAAACTGGTTTCTGTGCAGGCTGTTGGTTAGATGCAACAACCGATCTGACCAATGCAGGTCCGGTTGGTGATGTCGCCACTGGTCCAGAAACAGTTCTTTTTAAAGCAGTAGTATTATGTTCATTAAATCCGGCAAATAAATCTATGGAAGCATCAGAAGAGGTAGAGGTCGCAGGTTTTTGTGAGGGCAGTTGATTGACAGTAGCAGCCGGTCTTACCAAACCAGGTTGGCTGCCAACTTGATTGCTGCTCAAAGGAGGACGCTGAGATGATGGTGACATAACCAACTGCTGGGAGCAACTTGCCAACTGTTCTGAAGCACTCTCTGGTATGCTGTTGGAATCAAATGACCCAAAACTGCCCGAAGATGAGGTTCTCTGCGTGTGAGGAAACAACAAAAACATGAAACGTGTATAGTAATAACATAGAATTGTAACAGCAACCCTCGGTATTGGTACAGTCAATTAATGATACCCCAAAAGCATGATGCTCTAGGAATAATCAGGGAAACTCAGTTAAAGAATGGTTCACAACATGCATATTGATCTGAGGATATAAGCTATTGCGTTGGAACAGCAGCAACAGCTATCCAATAGCAAATTTATCCAATAGTGCACTTAGGGAATCTCAAGATTTATATAAATCACATATAGAATATCAGCAGACCTGCAGATAGGATAAATGCTGCAGAAATACAATTCACAGGGCAACAATTGGCAACTGCAGCACAAACAGGTGCCATCAGATTGATGCAGTACGCCAGCACCAGTTATTGCTACAACGGTAGCAGAATTAAGTGCAAACTAGTGTTCAAAAATAGAAGTTAAAAAAACTAAAACCTGTGGACGTGCATTGGGGTGTTGGTTTGACTGGTATGATGCATTGGGACTAGCATAACCTCCTTGTGAATTAGGCGACTGAGTATCATATCTGAATTGTTCACCAGCGCTTGATACAGAGAAATCAGAAAGCCTTGAGCCAGAGCTCTCATTTGCAAACCTATCTTCAAGCATGACATGCTCGCGTGCATGGCCAGGACTGAGTAAGAAACTGGGAACCTTTCCTTCATAACCCCGATTAGATGCCAAGCGTCTTGGTGCCAGGGAAGAATTCTTTCCATACCGACGCTCTTCATATTGGTAATCATATGGTGGGCTTTGGGAGAACGAGTGGTACGAGTTTGGCCTTTTAAGATCACTTTCATTGGCCTTGAAGCTCTGTACAGGTACAAGGAAATAAAGTCTCTCTCAAAACAATTGAAAAGGAAAGATTGCAGAACAATTAATTACCTCAGCATCTTTTGGAGGGTTTTCAGATGACCTCTCTCCAGCATACTTCTTGTTCACATATACACTTCTGATGAAGTCTCGTATTCTGTCAGGATTGCTGAAATTACAGATATAATAAAAGCAAACTAATGATTTACTGATTTACGTATTGTATTTAAACGATTACATAATTAAAAACTAAGAAGAAAGAAGCAACAATTTGCATTTACCTGCTGTCAGGTAACCTCATGCGTGTCATGTCCCAGTTTTTCAGATAAATTTCTCGTGCACGCTTAACCAAAGCAAAAGAAAAAATCAAAATCAGATATATAATATGATATTTGAATTTAAATCATTAAAAGTGATCAGATTTTACCTGATTGCCACCTTCTTGGAGAGCCTCTACCTCCTGTTTGGTAAATTTTGCCATAGAAACTGACTTTACTCGGTGTGTAAATTCTCGGCTATACAAAACGGTAAAATAAATCAAATTGATGTATAATTTAGACAATAGTAAATTTAAGCATTCAAGAGCACTTAAATAAAAGGAAAAAGTAAACACAGAAAACAAGTATTTTCATCCAATTACCTAGTACAGTGACTATTGTGCTAACCTGTCACAAATACTTTTCTTAATGATAAAAACACTAAACGAAAAGATGAGATCTTTGTCTCAAGATTCAACAAGCTTTTGAAAGTAATTTCAAATTATTAGTGAGTGGAGTGAGCAAACTTACGAAACGAGGATTAGAAAAACAATCTCCAAAATGCCAAATATACATTAATTCAAAAATAATTTAAGTACTTACTGGATTCCACTGCATGACAAGCACACAAATGTCCAAAAGTTCGTACAAACATATTGCGGACCCTATTTACAACATTTTAAGCCTCAATTAGTTCATTATTCGTGAAATTCTCATTTCAACATCCAAAAAAATTTCAATATAATAGAGAAAATACTCTTTTAATGAAAAATTACCGCGCTATTGCAATTAATACATCGCCTATTAGGTGGAAGCTTCATCAAACCCCTGATAATCTTCTCATTTCTCTCATCCTCCTTCTTGCTACTCATGTTTGCAGCCTAGTGATTCAAAATGAATCAACCAACGATTATAGCTCTAATCTAATCACTGAAACTTAACAAGTCGACTAAAACTTTCAAAACGGGGAACTGAGACCGATAGCTCAAGCTTAGGCATTTAGGTTTTCGCAAGCTAGGGCTTTTGGGAGTCGATGCTAGAAAGGAACGAATAATAATAATTGAGCAGAAACTACAAAAAAAGGAGTCAGTTTGTAACTTTGTATTGTATGAAATGGGAATAATCGAAAAGATATATCATAATTGCACACAAAAAACTAAAAAAGTAAATTTCTTTCAGTACCCAAATGTTTCCTATGTTGGGATTTTTCTACGTAGTTTCACTAATACTGACGTGGTCATTTTTTTGTCTTGTTGGTAAATATGGATGCGTGGGATATCAGAAAGGCAATGCACTCATAACAGGTAGACGAAGAAGTGGCAGCGAATGGTACAAATGTATTCCACCAATCCAGCAATTTGGGACCGAAATCATATCTGCTGTTATTCTGGGATAACAGAGTTCTGTTATACTCTGATCTGATCGTTCATTTTCAATCTAACGGATAAAATATACAATGTATCGGGCTCCGTACAGTCTATCTGAACCGTTCATTTATCTACATTGAAATATGGCGGTCAGATCAGAGAATAACAGAGTCCTGTTATCCCAAGAATAACAGAGTTCTGTTATCCCAAGAATAACAGCAGATACGGACTCTTTTGGACCCAATAGCAGCTTTAAAATGCATCATACATACCCATGATATACGAGTAGGGATGAAAACTCATCAGATAATATTCAATTTTATCTCGGTCTGTATACGAAAAATGACAAAAATTATCTGATTCGTATCTGTATTTGAAAATATTTGTATTCGTAATCGAAAAATTTTAACGGATAAGATTACGATTTGGCTATCACATATCCGTATCCAATTGTTTAGCTATTATCTAATAGTATCCGAAATTATCCAAGATATTTGTATCTAGAGTATGGCTAATGTGAAAACGTTTGCACTTCGACCGAAGTGCAAACGTTTTCACATTAGTCATACTCTTGTATCTAATATTATCTAATTGTATATGTATTCATAACAAAAAAATCTATTATATATTTATAGAATTGGGCTATGGTGCTTGATCAAGCACCAGCCCTAATGTGCTTGACCATCATGTGCGTTCAATCTTGTGTCAAGATTTGTACTATAACGCGCTGATTCATTGCGGAAAGATTAAACCAGATCCGTCCAGTTGTTTGGCGATTCAACCCAGTCTCAATCGACTCGAGTCCAACTGTTCTCCTTTTCTCTCTCAGACACAATCGTAATCCTCTCTACTCCAGCAGTGCTGCATCTTCATCCTTCTCTTGCTTTCGTGCGCGACTACACAGATGTTTAGGCGACTATAGTGGCGAAAACCAAAGGAAATGTTGAAGTCAACAATCTCCCAATTTTGTTGATTTGTAAAATATGAGTGCATGCATATAGACATATGCGCTCAAGCACTCTAATACTTCTCTTTTTTGCAAAACAAGCAAAAGGATAACATGAAACCTTTAATCATATTTCTCCCCCTTAATTAGGGCATAGATTAATCTTTAGAGTGCTTTGAGCACAAACTAGCTCAAGCTCCCCCTTCCTTGGTGCATGTAAAGTAATCAATTCAAAGAGTAATCAAGTGTATCAAGTTGATCATTATCAAACATGTATTTCAAGTAATCCAAATGTTCAAGCATTCATATCAAGCATTTTGTCAAGTAAGAGATTTTCATATTATTTTGTAAAAAATTCAAACTAAGAAAGTATTAAGTACAACAATCTCCCCATTTTGACAATTCTACAAAACACCAATATTTGCATTTATTCTTCTCCTCCTTTTTGTGAATTGGCAAAAGGGCATGAAATTAAGAACCCTTTGTTATCAAGCATTTTTTCCATAATATGAGCATATAGCTCCCCCTCAACATAAAACCAAAAGAATCAAATGAGGGGAGTGTTGTGACACTCTAGACAATTAGTTTGGTACCACTTATGCTAGGAAGTGCAAGTGGTTCCACAAATTTACCATTCTTAAAACGACAAAAATGTTCATGATGTTCAAATCTCAAACAAAACAAGCAAAATGTTGCTTTAGAGTTAAAGGTTGTTATGACCATGGTTGTTGTTGTTAATTGGTTTCCAATAACTCATCACTAATCAATATTTGTCATAAAAGTTTCTTATGTTCTTTGGATGAGATATTGATTGACTATTCATATAGAATTTTCTCTTTTGAAAATTTCTACTAAAATTCTTGTGATTGTTTATAGCATTTCTAGGGTTAGGTCTTGGTTGAAAAGCATATAACTCATGAAATTATTTCCAAGTCTTTTATTCTTGTGTAACTCATGAAATCTACCATACTTATCCTTAACATAGAGTTTTGGTGGTTAAGCTCTATGTTGATTGGTAGTCCTATAATCATTTCTAACTCTAGGTTTGTGTACCACCATACTAGAATTAAGTTTGGTAAACTTGGTCTTTTTGTTGTATCTCTTGTCATACTTGCAGGCATGGTTCTTAGCTTGTATAGGTTTGTCTTTCAACTTAGTTTGCTTTTCAATTTTAGGGGATTGCTCTTTCAAAAATCCAAGACGGTCTTATCATGTGGACCTTGACCAATATACATTTTATCATAGTCAATTTTGGTGTCATCGTTTGACGACTTAACAGACTTAACAAATTTAGAAGCCCAAAGATGAGCTTATTTTAATTATTTTTCTTTTTCAAAATTAACTTTGGTCTCAATGTCATTAACCCTATTTTATAGCAATTCAATTTTTGACTTAAGATCATACATCATAGCATCCTTAACCTCTAATGACTTTTTGGACTCATCAAACAACTCCTTAAGCTTAGTCACAATAAAAGACTCTTGATCTTTATCCAAAGAGAAATTCGACTCTTTGCAAATATTCTCAACAATTACTTGCTCTTTAGAGCTCTCATTTAAAGTTACTCTATTGGCTCGGCTAGGAGCTTCCATAACTTGAGTACTTGTAGTCTTTGTCTTTTTTTAGCTATCTTTTCTTTTGCACATGCACCTTCTTTTGCAAGACTGTGATGTCTCCTTCTTTGCAAGTGCTTCTTCTTGTTCTTTAGCATGATCGTTCTTAGCTTGACCCATTTGCTTCAAAATGCAAATCTTTTTAGGATTCGTCATTTCTTGTTCATTTATGATCTCAAGCATGTCCTTGGGTTTCTTTCCGGTAAGGGCTAGCTTGTTGTCAACATGTCCTCCCCTGAAGTTTACTTCTTTTCCTCATCTTCACTTTCTTCAGATTCGCTTATCCAAATTGCTTGCATAACTTTCATGTTAGTTTTCCTAAATCGCCCTTCTTGTGGTCTTCTTTTTTGAGAAAAGATCACATAGCAATTTTGAATGCTATGACCTTCCTTGTTGCAATATAGGCATACAACATTTTGCCTTAAGTTAGTCTCCCTTCATTTACCTTCCTTTCGAATTCTATTCCTTCTTTCACTAGCTTGGTAAGGAGGTCATTGTCTTTAGAGGTAACTTGGTGAAGGTTTTGGTATATGACTTCGCTTGACTCGAACTTATAAGGTGGATTAAATGAAGATTGAGCCGATAATGCCAAGGTTTTAGTTGAGGTTGTGCTCTTGACTTCTTTGTGATTCTCCTCGTATGAGCAAAGTTGAGCGTACATCTCTTCGGGTTGATAGGTAAGTCCTTTAGCTTTTAGGGCTTCTATAAAGCTCACTACGTCATTCCAACCGGGCTTTTTGGACACCATCCTCAAGAGTTTACCTACAAAATCTTCGTCACAAATGTTAGATCCTACTTCAACAAATTCATTTATCAAAGATACGAGTCTATGGTAGAGACTTTCAAAAGACTCGTTATCTTCAAACTTTGTGTTTTCTAACTTTGTTGCTAATCCGACCTTTCGAGTCTTTTTCATATGTTCATTCCCTTCATACCTAAGAACTAATGCATTCCATATTTCCTTAGCATTAGAGGAATGTGTGAGAGATAAGGCAATTGACTCATTAATTGAACATAAGATTGTATTCATAGCATTGTCATTAGTGTACTTAAGTTCTTTTGACTCTTTGGTAAGGGTGACACCATCTAACTCATACTTTCGTATCCAACCATCTTCAACTATTTTCCAAAGTTCAAGCAAGGTTAGATAGATTGCCATACACCTTTTTTAATATGAAAAGTTCTTGCAACCTACTCCAAAGACCAAGGGTTCTTTCACAATTTTCAATTTAGCCATATTTCACAAAATCAAGAACTAACAAGAATTTGGTGCTTAGCTAGGTATGAACCTGTGGGCTCTGATACCAATTTTTATGAAATTAGAGGTTGATGCTTAATGCGCAAGACTAAGGTTAATTCAATATGTGGAAGCGATTTCAATTCAAGTTAGATCTTTTAGACCTTAATCATCTAGCCAAGTAATAGAGCAAGCAATTTCAAAACTAATTGAGCAAATCACAAAAATTAAGAGCAAAGTACTAAAATAGAAAGAGAGAGAGAGTGAGTGAAGAGAGAGCAATCGAGAACAAGAGAACACGCTATGTAACATGGTTCGGCCTATCAAATCAACTTACCTACGTCCACGAGTCTCCCAGAATAAAATCTTCTTTTCGAGCCGATTTCACTATAAACGAGTGTTCTTTTACAAAGTGCGGAGCCGATCTTTGACTTCTTCTACATAAGTAAGTCAATCTTCTTCTCCTAGATCGATGCACGGGACAACACCTCAATACACGATAAAAAGGTCCGATTTACAACACAATCAAGGACGAGAATGCACCTCATGACAAAACAAATGTGATGCACCAAAGGCTAAACAATTAGCTAAGGGTTTTGTTCTCGAATAGACAATAAGAGAATAGTAGCTTTCCTAATTGCTCTCTAGGTTAGGTAGCTAAAGGAGAAGGCTCTTTGGCTATTTCTAGTGCTCAATTTGATGATTGGAAGCTTGTGGAGAAGTTTCAGCACCTTGCTGGTTCGTCTCTGCATCATATATATAGGCTGGGCACTTCTTGGAGTCTTGAAACCTTGGATTTGTGTTGGAGCATTACAAAAACTCCATGACGCGTTGCCCAACTCGTTATAAGCCTTGTTAACTTTCTAGAAATACTCTTGTATGCTTCTCTGGCTGTTTTTTGGGCTTTTCTCCTTTAGAAATCCGTTATAACGAGTTGGAACTTGTTATAACGGGTATGGGACCCGTTGGGATAGGTTGGCCAAGCGTTATAGTAACGCATGCCTCTGTGAGGCTTTGTTTTGCTCCAAAAATGATTCTAGCGTTACAACACCTTATGTAAATCGTTATGACGTGTTATAACCCGTTATAACGGGTTCCAACTTGTTATAACGGGTTTGTAACGTTTGGAATATTTCAAGGTAAATATCTTTCTTCAAACGACCATAACTCTTGACCCGTAACTCCGATTTCAATGTTTTTCGAAGCGTTGGAAGATCTTGACAAGCTCTACATTTATTATCCAAGTATCACTGCAAATTCTTAACAGAGAAATAGTTAAATTCAAGTTTGTTTGCAAATCAACAAACCAAAGGAAATGTTGAAGTCAACAATCTCCCCCTTATGTTGATTTGCAAAACATGAGTGCATGCATATAAAAATATGCACTCAAGCACTCTAATACTTCTCTCCCTTTTTACAAACCAAGCAAAAGGATAACATGAAACCTTTAATCATATTTCTCCCCCTTAATTAGGGCATAGAGCAATCTTTAGAGTGCTTTGAGCACAAACTAGCTCAAGCTCCCCCTTACTTGGTGCATGTAAAGTAATCAATTCAAAGAGAGTAATCAAGTGTATCAAGTTGATCATTATCAAACATGTATTTCAAGTAATCCAAATGTTCAAGCATTCATATCAAGCATTTTGTTAAGTAAGAGATTTTCATATTATTTTGTAAAATTGTCAAACTAAGAAAGTATTAAGTACAACAATTATAACACCAAGTGACGTTATGTAACGATACACTTTGTAAAATTGAGCTGAGAAAATCAACTAACTTCTACTTGGTGTTATAAAACCAAGTAGCATTACACAACGATATGCTATATTGTTTTGGTACTTGGCCAATTTCTTGAGTTTTATTCGGTTTTCTTTTTGTGGCTTTATAACGCCAGATTACGTTGATCATATTTTTGTTGGAATTGAGACGTCAAACTAATAAATAAATTTTGGACTATGTGTTATGTGGTTAATATATCACATATTGTCACTAATATTACGAGGAGTAATATAAGATATGCCATAAATGCGATTAACTGATACAATGGCATACGTATTTTGCTAAAATTTTGGGTACGAATACATGTGGAATTTAATGTGAATTAATTATAATTATTGATGGACCGATTATGATTAATTAAAGTATTAGTGCTAATGTAAAATTGGAAATATTGTTTGGGTTAAATCCAATTAATTGGATCAAGGCCCAAGCAAAACAGAGAAATCTACACTTTGATTGCTGTCACAATGAGCCTCTTTGTGGCCGCAAAGGATCAGGATAGACTTGGCAAGAATCTGCTGGAATTCAACACTTCAATTGTGACTACAGTAGCCCTCTTTTCGGTCGCAAGAGACTTGACAAATTTTTTGCCAAGTTTACAACCAAATCAATTACGACCGCAAAGGATCTCATTGCGGCAGCAAGAGACCTTTTCAGAGGTATAATTTATTGCCTTATTTTGCTAATATATTTCTGACGTGTGCTCCAAGTAAAATTTTATGTGTGTGTTTACAGTAGTAAATAACATAATTTGAAAAAGAATTGGAGAGAGTTTGATATTAAATATTCTAAAGAATATTTGCTATTAATACGGTATTTCCAAGATACATTTTCATTGGTATAAAAGGCATTGGGTCTCCAAGCATTACCGGCAATCTATTGTAGGGCACATGTGTTGTGCATAGGCTCCCTTTGTCTTTGCATTAAAGATAAAAATACTTCTTGGTTGTGTTTGTAACCCTGAAAAAAAGTGAGCACCGAGAATTGTTTGGAAGGATTCGCTAGCGACATACCGAAGTGCTGCCCAACCATCTTCACCAACTTCTGAGAGACTACAGAAGAAAGGACTAGAGATGGAAAATAAGTTCACGCTTCCGCACTCTTTATTATCTTATCTATTGCACAGAGTTATCTTTTGAATTGCAAATGCGTAAATTAGGATCTCGATTTATTGACACTTACATAATTTCTTGAATTGCAGCAACAATTGTTGCTTTCTTTATTATTTTGAATCTCAAATTTAAATATTCTCCAGTTTACAATTAATCTAATGATTTTCGGAGCTTGTACTTCAATGGATTTAGCTTGTTCTTGAATATTTATGCTCGCTCTTAATTTTGCTTCTCCAATTTTGCATGTGAGTCCCTAATGTTTTTGGAGCTTGTACTTTAATGGATTTAGCTTGTTCTTGAATATTTATGTTTGCTCCTATTTTTTCTTCTCCAAATTTGCATGTGAGTCCCTATAAAATTCTCAAAACATAAAAGCCTTGTAATATTGAAGTTTATTTTGCTAATCGGCAAATATAAATTGTTTAATACAACATTTTTATCAAGTAAGAACACACCCGAATTGCAAGAAAAAAATACAGATAGAGTAAGATAAAAAGAGAGTCAAGTGACACAATATGTAAAGTGGTTCGACCGTTGAACTTGCTTACATCCACAAGTCCTTCGGTTCCACCTCCGAGCCGCAAATCACTCAACAAAAGTTTACAACTTCGAATTCAATAACCATTACAACAAATGGGCTACCTTGGTCCTTACTAAAATGATCACTCATGGATCAAAGAATGAGGTTGATTATCACACTATCTTTCCACAATATCTCGCACTTAATCAAACTACTCAAGTCAAAATAATCACTAAGGATTTCAATTAGAGTGGAGTAGAAAATTCGAGAATAAGGAAGATTAAAGGTGCTTAGAGCTCTTCTGAATGTTAGAATGAGTGTGAGTAATTTTGTTATGAGAGTTTAGAAAGAGATCAACATCTTAAATAAATGTACATAACAGAGATTTGTTGTCACACAATAAATTGATATATCGATAGGCATAATCTATATATCATTATCCCAATAGATACTAAATCGATTTATCGTTTGGTACTAGCTTCTAGTGATGGTCTAGATTTTGAGGTACAATGGGCATTATATTATAAGATATAGATCTGATGCGTTCATTTTAAATCAATGGACCAGATTAAAAAAGGAAAAAAAGCAGTGGATATGAATCCAACTAGAAGTCTTATGGATCTAGAGTAGGACCCTGCTCTTACAATCTGGACTGTCAAATTAAAAACACATGATAAATTTTTTGAGGTGCAACATGTTTTATATTATGAGATATAAATCTGATCCATTCATTTTAAATCAACAGATCAGATTAAAAGAGTAAAATAGCCGCAAATATGAATCTATTAATAGAATTCATATTCGCTGCTCTTTTTCTTTGTTAATCTGATCCGCTAATTTAAAATAGATTCGTCTTTTTATTTTTAATCTGATTCATTAATTTAAAATAAACGAATTAGATCTATATCTCATAATATACAGCTTCATACATCTCAAAATCTGGACCGTATATTTTTTTATTTGACGATCCAGATTATAAAACAGGATCCTGCTCTGTACCCATAAGAGCAACAGATACAGTTCCTCCTATTAATTATGCCTGCTGGCCTGTTTTGGTGTCTACTTATCGTAGTTGTCTATCGGCACTAGTCGCATCCTAGTCTTTCGCCTTTGTTCCTCCCCGATCCAAACTGACTCAACTTCAACTTCAGCCTCAGCCTCTCCGTTCATCACCGCCGACGATGACCTCATTTCCACGGCTTCCCACCGCCGCGTTAACCACCTCATGTCGGCCGATCTTTCTCCCTGGCGAGGTCGAGCGCTATCTACTTCCAGGCGTTGATCTCGAATCCGACGACTCCGATCGCCCCACGCTGCTCCTCCCATTCCAATCCTCCCTCCTTGTTCTCACCTCCCATCGTCTGGTTTTCATCGACGACGCATCCGCCTCAGCTCGCGAGATCCCTCTCTCGGCTATCATTCATGCGTTTCCTCTTAAGAAGTCGATGTCTATTCGTTCAATGTTCGCCTCGCCCCGCGTCCGCCTCCAGGCACTGTAACCATTCTCTCTCCTCATTCTTTAAGTATCTCGCAGACATTCATGGACCCTGGTATGGGTAACTCACTGAACTGTAGGGTCCACTTGCCATTGTTGTTCGATATGTCAGGCTATGTAGTTATTTATGATTTGTGAGAGTCGACTGTGGACTCGTGTGTTCCTTGTCTTAATTCGTTTTGAAGTTCTGATTGCTGCTGGTTGTATATTTGTACCTATGCCTGTAATTGCATGAATTACAATGATTACGAGGATCTTTGGATGGACCATAAGCAGATAAGCTTAGATGATGAATGTCTCAGACCGTATCCTTCAATCCAAATCTGGTTACAATTGCTTGAGAATAAGTTCCATGGAAATATCTCCCTCAAAATCCCTCAGTCTTACAAATGAATGCTAAAAATTGAATGATTTGCCTCTCCAGGTTTCCATCTCCAATGATGGCACCATCAGTGAAAAGGCAACAAAATCAGCTGTCATAACTTTAGTCATGCGCGGGAAGAACACAGATCATGATGGATTTTATGGGAGATTTCTGGAGGTACTCCGTGCAAGAGAATGGGAGCTGACTGCATCAGCTGACCAACGGAATACAGGATTGGAAGGTTCTAGTTCAGATTCTGGTGTCAATGATTTGAAAATAATGATGCCAGTAGTGGGCATTTCCGGAATACTTAGGAAAGAGCAGGAGATCTGGGAGAGCACCGATAAGAGTCTTCAAGATGCATTTCAGGATCTTAATGCCCTCATGGTTATTAATGTTCCTTTTTTCTTTTTCTATACATGTTCATTCTAGTGCATTTTACTTATCTCATGCTTTTTTTTACTATCTTTTGTTTAGTATCTATTGAGTCTTTTATCAATAGACTTGTAGGCTAGTACTTTTCTGGGTCCTGCTGGTATGATACCATTACAAGGAGAATGTTAATTGCTTAGTGAGCCAGAAAAGGAGAAAATGACACCTGGAGTACTTGAAAATAAATCTAATGAAATGAAAGATTAAGAAATGATGTACTCAAAGTGCTTCCGAGAGTATTCTGGTTTTGGACCTAATAAGTGAGACTTTTTGGTTTATTGAGAAAATTGAAGGAATTATGACTTGTACAGAGTAAAGCCAAGGAAATGGTGCAACTAGCAGAGAAAATGCGCCAAAAGCTACTAGCTGCAGGACCAAGTTCTCAGTCCAATTCAAATGATGAAGAAATGGGGTCAAAACAAGACATGCAAGATTGGTTGTTGAGCGTTGGTATAGCATCACCTGTCACGAAAGAGACAGCTGGTGCTCTGTATCATCAACAACTTTCACGGCAGGTACATGTAGTAACTTTATCT
>CAXKVX010003170.1:0-27409 GCA_964058865.1 Eleocharis quinqueflora
CGGTCTCCCACATCACTGGTAGTATTTGCTAATATGGCAATTAAGAAACTCTAACTTTTAAGTTTCAAGAATGGAGGGTTTTAAAACTAAAGAAAGATTAAAATTTTAAAACTGATGCGGCAATTATTTAGAAACTTCAAGAGCTTTAGGGATGAAGATGCTCTAAGTAGTAAGTACCAATATCAAACACTGGTCCAAACTAGGAACCATTCATTCCAACAGATATATAAAACTAGACCACTTCATTTTCTTCTTTGGTTTGTTTTAAACATTTAAACTGAGGTATATAAAAGTACTTATTATTAACACAAATTACAAAAGAAAGAGGTCACATCAAACAAAAAGAGATGATATTGACATATAGGTGTCTCTATTGTAAAGTCATTTCATGATTTCATCTGTTACCCTCTGGATTATAAAAAATAAATAAATACGAGGTCTTAGGCTTGCTCAGATGCAATACAAACACCAAATTGATGTCTATGCAAATTCAAAATTGTTATGATTTATGAGGCATATAAGCTGAAAGTTCACCCGATCAGTAAGGATAAGATTTAAGGCATGCAAGATAACCTATCTGCACAACTTAAAGCTAAATAGCAAGTTTGAAGGAGGCATGTATGAGAGATTGTCACCCCTCTTTTAGGGAACATAATCTAATCCAGAGGTCCACTGTTTTGCATATGGACCCAAGAGCATTTTGTAATTACAAACTGAAGGATTAATTCCTACTTTCTGCGGTTATACCAATAAGCAAAGAAGGTTTCAAACAAAACTAAGGACCCAAAAAGTTCCAAAAAATAAATTATTATTAGTAATCAGGGGCTTTAGCTACCTTGCATTGGATCGACGAGGTCGGTATTTCCCTCCCTGTCCTTCTCTCTCTCTTTCTCCTTCTCTTCTTTCTCTCTCTTGCGCATCTCTAGAAACAGCGCCAGTTCCTCATCCTTCTCTTTTATCACCATCCCAAGCGTTCTCCCGCTACTAACCATATTATCTCTTTCTCTCTCCCCCATATTGTAACTCCTGTTCAAATTCATTGCTTCCTCTCTTTCTAGAAATAGCAATGGCGCCTCAAAGTTGGATTTTCAGAAGCAACTCACAAAATCGACGCATCCATGCTCACACTCTCTTGAAGCACTATCAATGCGTCACCGCCATTGCACGATTTCCGGGTTCACAAATAGAATACAAAATATAAATAAAGAAAGAGCGAAAAGAGGAAAAGGGTAAAAATGGCGACAATGCCAGATCTAGGTATCTGGTTGTCTATTTTTGACTGAGAGCTTATAGGAGACACATAAGCGAGAAAAAGTGAGTGACAAGCGAGAGAAATCTGAGTTGCAAAATAAAAAACAAAGAAGGTTGTAAATATTAGAAAGAGGATATATATTTGAATTAGGAAAGAGCGTCCGACGAATTGAGTTTTGATTTGAGATTGAGATGAGAGAGGAGGGTTTTTTAGGGCATGCGACAGCTGCTGTAAATACGAAATCATACCACCCTCTCAAGTGTTTATTTGACTGGATATATCCAGTTCAGTTACATTAATGTAGGAATTGTAAGTAGTGAATGAATGAATACAGCAAAAGAAGCATAAATAGATCTCTTTTTATAGCGGTTCACCTACTCTTTTCTATTAATTACTCCCAACTTGAAAATAGTACATCATGTATGTTACGCAAAAATAATCAACAAAAGAAAACACTGTCAATCTCTGACAAGAAAACGCTTGCATCAGACTCTCTGAATACAAAATATTTCGTTCGTTGTCTATCTTAAAATAAATATTTTTAAGTAAAAAATATTGACCTGTCTAGTTCATTGAATTATAATTAAATCTTTTGTGAAGAAACCATTGGAGATTATGGGGCAATTATTAAATGGAGAGGAGAAAAACAAATTCGACAGGGGTTTCTAGGATCGGAGTAACAGTACAGTGTCATAGTTATTATCCCGGAAGCTAATGCCGTTTCTTATCGTATGCTATCGCTCCCTGATCACTGTCGTTTTATAATACCATCAATTAATAGCTTCCCGTGTGGTACCCACTCATCAGTAACTGTTTCTGTAGCACTTACGTTACTCCAGGAGCATCGAGAATGTTAGCTTAATCGTAGTAAATTCGTAGACAAACCTGGCACACAAGAGGTTTACCATAAAGACTCATGTGAAGTGGGACCCGAATCTATGGTTTGCCTCATTGTTCTACCGTGAAAGACCTGATGTATAAGAAGGGTTTGTCCTCGCCAACCACTGAACCACTACGCCTTGATTTGTCATTTCTCTGTATATCTCGCTCTCTCTGCCCCTGGTTTTGTTGAAATTTACATACGATGCCTCAAATTTTGCATGCGATTGTGTAATGTGAGCCTGTCAACAAATTGCGCTTCTTTCCGTCGTCATTCAACTTCAAACGTAAGAAATTTTTTATTGCGCGTAAATGTAAATGATTATTTTCGTCATGTTTATTTAGTCTTACGTTTAGAATTCTACGAATTTAGAATAATTTAAAGTGCAAAATAAAACAATGATGAAGATGAGTAAAAATGATTTGTGCATTCACATGCAAATGAAAGAATATATTCTCCCTCTTTGATTGAATACACCATAAAAGTATTATGTTATGATACAAACTCAATCACAATCATTTGTTCTTACAAAAATGGTCCAACTTGATGAACTTTTCTAATTTTAGAATTTGTGAGATATAAAATGGGTAGGATGTCAATTTTATAATGAAATTTGTATCGAATATCATCATATAACAAATTCCTCTTAGTATATTTTAAGAATGCATGCAATTTTTTTTCATAAGTTGTTATTTTTAGAAATTAGTTATCTCATAGAACACAAACTTTATTTTTTCGTTATGTTGTGTACTTGTCAGACGTTCAAAAAAATTAAACGTTTTTAACGTTTTCTTACATTTAACTAAACGCAAACGTAAATGCAAGAAAAAATTATTAAATACAACATAAGACGTAAGAGAAATGTCTTATATTCGTAAAACACAACGTAAGACGCAAGAGAAAATTTACGTGATAGTTTTGTGCATTTGATAACACTAAATGTGAGTGATGAAATGCTATCCTTCATTTGCATTCCTTCGAATTTTTGGTTGGAAATATGTTTTTTTTATATATATATAACAGGAAATATGTAATGGGCTTTTCGAGGCCATGCTCGAATTCAAGGTTCGATCGGGCCACAATGGACCATATTGATTACCTTTTTAATTTGAATTGTATTCGGAATGTTAAAGACTTGAAAAGTGATCGACTTTGGTGGAGTTTGAAAATTACACCATAACGTATGAAACGATAATGCAAATATTTATTTATATTAACTATTGTATTTTAAGAGCTTAACGGTTTTTATTGTATGTTACGGTATGTTTAATAGACATACGAGCTTTTTTTGCGTTGAACGTTGTGTTTAAATTAACGGTCAAAACTTTAAAAACGTTCATTTTTTAAACGTCTGCTTACTGCACAACATAATAAAAATTAGAGAAAAACTCTGAAAATTACAAAAAATACATGTTCACAAATCAAATGTATATTAAATGTTCAACCATTACAACTTGCAACAATTTCTAACTAACATGAAGCATAAAAAGAATCAATCCAAATTATAACCTTTGTGCTCACCCTAGATCTCAAACTACATTCTCAGTTTTTATCTATCTCAGCCAATGGCTAAAAATAAAAGGAAATAAAATAGTGAAACACATATATCATCATTGAAGGTCACTGCTTGAGAGCCAAGAAGACAAATAGATCATTTCTCTACGTACTCTTTGAACAAAGCATCCATACAAGCTTTCAAATCATCAATAATCCTCTCAAATGTATCAAGTTGTAGCTTCTAAAGCCTCAATTTGAGTCTCAAACACACCATAGAAGCATAGCAACAAAGGCTCCTTTGAATTCCCTTAAAAATCAGCTTAAAATTCATATTCTAAGTCCAAAACATTACATACCAATATACAACGTTGTATGAAATTTGTCATAAATAGTGTAGAACATTGTAAAAGTTCCTGTAACAATGGGGCTCGTTAGAGTCAGCAAGAATTGCAAATAAAATTTACATAACGTTACACAACGTTATATATCGTTATATAACGAACTAGAAAACTTGCCATTATTGATGCACAACGTTGTAAAAATCCTTGTAACGAAGAGGCTTCGTTGGAGTCAAGGAGAATAGCAAAAATTCTCACAATGTTACACAACGATGTGTAACGCTATATAACGTTTCTCAAATTATGTCAGAAGTTTCATATAACATTGTAAAAATTTCTCTTACAATGGAGCTTCGTTGGAGCTAGAGAAGTCAGAGAAATCCTCTAAAAGTTTTGAGATTATTCATATCCACTTCCTCTTCACATCTATTCAACCATTCCTCACCAAAGACCCCTCCTCTTGTTCCCAAACAAAAATCCTAGAACTCCCTTGACCAAATTTCTTCATCATTTTTTCCGGAAAATGAAATTCAAGATGGCCGGAAATAAAGAAAAGAGCAAGAAAACTGGAGAAAGTTCTCAAGCAAATGAAACCTCAATCTCCAACTCCACGGGTCGAACCAATCCACCCCGCTCGGCTCGTCCTCAAGGTTTCCTTCAAGACCCGGCAACTCTACCACTAACGGGACCCCTTCCACCACTCCGGAATCTTATGCAATTTTGCCTTGATAGCGAACGAGATAATACATATCTTTTTCCGAATCAAGCCGCCTTTACAAAGTTCGAGGAGTATAAGAGTAGAAGGGTTTCACAGTGTTATTTCTATAAACGCATGAGTAAATTACCGGAACAAAAAAATAACAAACATAATATTGCATAATATTTAAATAATCTAAAGATTTCCTTTGTATCTTTTTTTTGTCCGAAGGGCATACAACAATGACCTGTCTGCATAGAGTGACAATGGAGCACGACGTAATACCAGCTCAGAAAAGGAGCACAAAGACAATTAGATTATGTATTTCAACGTGAACTGAAGGCCAAGCTCCCTTATATGGTAGGTCATGCATTAATTTGTGCAAGGTTCCTTATTCAATACTACAACAAAGGGCACTTCTGATGAAAGAAACAACCCAAAATTTATCACTTATTCCCAAATTTTATCACTTATTTTGTTTTAATATGTAGCCAGGTTCACAAATTATTTAGGTTTGATAGTCCTTGGACGTTCTGAAGAAATGGGATTGGGTGTGTTAAAGAAATAGAACATTTAGGGACTGATAGATCTCAATATTTAATCATCATAGGTCTAAAATAGAAAAAGAAAGCATCCAAACCTTTAAATGTGAAAGGGGATTACAAGTCTTTTCTTTAGAAACGTTAGAATACTGTATAACGGCAAACATGTGGTTACGATTGAAAGTCTATAAAAGAACTTCCGATACTCTTGTGTAAATACAACAAGTATGAATAAAATCATTCCATCATCACAATCACTACTCAGAAACTAACAGGGTGGCTAATTTACAAAGGAGCTTTTTTTGTTTTGTGTTTTGTTTTGTTTTTCATATTAAAGGCCACAATTAGCTGATAGTATACGGTTGCATACTGCAGTTTTTTCATTTCTGGTTGGCTTTTGATATGAAATTAAGTTTTATGAAGCAGTAATGTGTACTTTTTCTTTTTGAGTTTAGGTGAAACCGAAATATGTTATACCAAATCAGTTGGAATGTGGAAATATTAGGTTGCACATGCACATCCGACGCATCACGTGCATTGAGTTTCATATCCAACTAATGACAATGTTATTTTTTGTCTGGTGATAAGGTGCATATTTTAGTTGTACTATATATGATGGGTGCGTTTGGATCACGAGTTAGCACAAATTCGAGAATAGCTGCTATTCTGAATTTCAAAACGATTCAAACATGTTTTAACTATTTTGGATTAGTGCCAAATAGTTGCTAATTCACTAATCCGTCAATTGATTGGGTTAGCAAGGTTAGTGGTTGTAAGGCTAGCAAAAATTATTTATTATTATAATAATAATAATAACTATTATTATTACTATCAGTATTATTATATTATATATTATCATTACCATCATTAAATTATTTATTTATTTCTAATTATTACCAATATAATTATAATAATAATAATTATTATTAATATTATTATAATTATTATAATTATTATCATCATCATTATAATTATTATATTATCATTTATTATTATTATTATTATTATTTATCATTATCATTATTATTATATTATTTAATAGGAAGAGACTAACTGTTCCCCGTTACAAGCCCCCCTTACACACCCTCCATATAAGTCTTTATACTCAAATGTAGTAGTCTTTATATTTTTTTGAGTATAAGTCTTTATACTAAAAACTGATTATCATTGCATTTGTTCAATAAATTATTTATACAAAGAATTAAAAATAATTTATCATTGCATTTGAATGGGAGGGCGCGTAAGGGGGACAGGAACTGGGGGGACAGTTATATTTACTCTATTTAATATTATTATTATTATTATTATTTATTGTCGTTATTTATTATTATATTATATTATTTATTATTAAAATTATTATTATTATTATTTATCATTATAATTATTATATTATTATTATATTAAATTTATTATTATTATTTACTTTCATTATTTATTATTATATTATATTATTAAATTTATTATTACTATTATTATAATTATAATTTATTATTATATATCATTATAATTATTATATTATTTATATTATTATTATTATAATTATTATATAATTATTATATTATATATTTATTATTAAATTTATTATTATTATTTATCATTATCATTATAATTATTATATTATTTGTTAGTTTTATTATATTATTTATTATTATATTATCATTATTGTCATTTTATTATTATTGTATTATTATTATATTATAAATTGATATCATTAGTTTATTATTTTTATTATTATTATTCATTAGAAAACTAAAATAATTTATTATTTTACTAATTCTCATCATCACTACTCCAAATGTGCAATCCAAACAACATTTTCACTAACTTAGATAGCACAAAATTAGTATTATTTTTGCACTAATCTAGATAACACTATTTTTGCACTAATCTAGATAGCACTATTTTTGCACTATTTCAACCACTAATCTAGATAGCACTATTTTGCACTAATCATGACATGATCCAAACGCACCCGATATGTCTACCATTATATACTATCAAATTCTTCATGGGCACAGACTTTTAGTGGGCTTTTGATTACTTGTTCTTCTTCTCTTTTTTAACAGAAAGGAGCACCAGGAATATGGGATTACGTTAAGCTACATGAGAAAACAGTATATGATTCCGTACATACCTGCATTGTTAACAATATCAAGTAAGACATCTGTTGGCCTTTACTTCAAAACACCTTATTTATTTGATCTAGATCACCCTAAATTTTTTAAATAAGCAAAGAACTGTGTTACCAAAGTATCTTGCAAGTTACAAACATTCTTTTGTCTCGTTCATGTTTATTTATCCTCTGGGGCTTTGTTTATTTTCTCTCTTTTGCTAAGCATAAATATTAGGTTGACATCACTGAATAATTTTTTTTCGTTGTTGTTGATTGCCTTGTTGGTGGTGATGTGTGTGTGTGGGTTGCTGCTGCAATTAAAGCCACAACATTACATTCCTGTCATTTTTTAGAGTTGGAGAAATGGCCTTTTTATGTCTGTTGGTTTAGGTTTGATTTGAAAAAATGAAGATAAAATATATATGGCGTCCTCTGATGGTACAGTTAGCTATACTGACAATCTGACATTGTGACTGGGCCTTCTTCTTCTTTGTTGGATCTAAACCCTGATGGCTGGAATGTGATTATATATTTATCTTCTCTATTTACAACTAAGACAATTCACTGTTATTTCTGAATTCCTATGGCCAATCTTCTCATGTTCAATGAAATTTTAGCATCTTTTTAAATGTACTTCTTTTAATGTAGTAGACGAAATGTGTAGTAGATTGTAATTAAGGAAAATTTTTGGAGTACATGATTTCATGTAAAAGTAGTTATTTAATTATTTACTTATTTTCTTTTTTCTCAAAAAAGGGTCCGAACAAATGGCATATGCTTTATGGTATGGACATGATCAATGAAAAGGGTTTAGTTCTAGTGGCTGATAACCTTGGATACCTTTACATGTAAGTGTATGTTTGTTGACACTTCTTTGATTCCTTTTTATTTCTGTTCTTGGCAATACTGTCGCCTGGTGAAGATGTAGCATTGATTTTTTATCTCACCTTTTCATAAATAAAGGGTGGATAAATGTTCCAAAATGTTCCAATAAGATGATAGAGAAGCCAATACTATTGCACAAAAAAGGGTAGCAATTAGGTGACAGGCCTCCATTTCAATCCCGCCCGAGCTGATCTGCTTTTAAGCTGCGGAAATGACCATTTTGTGAGTTTCTTACTTCAGCCATGGCATTTTTCTCATGAGGCCCAATTTTTTTCGATCAAACAACTGACATTTAACATTTCTCTTGTATTTGACCATAGCTCCTTACTGTCAGGTATGTAATTGAAATATTTTTCCTTTGAATGATCCCTCTAACGAGCCTTCCTTGAGCCCAGTATGTTAATTGATAACAAAAGTTGGTCAACTTGGTATAGTTTAGCTGGTCAAGTTATTGTGCAAATATAGGGGAACTGTGGCCATGGTTTGACTTCACCTCACCATAAATTTATCCATCAGATAGTAGTTGGAAGCCCCGAGTGTATTGTGTGCAGTTGCTAATTTGTTGCATGTGCGATATGCTGTTACTATTTTGAATGTGGATTGCAAACATATTGCATGTGTGATCCTGCTGTTTGTACTGATGTGTCTGATCTTGGCACATGTTATACAGGCCAGGATATGGGATGTGAGATGGCTTGAATCAGGGTCATCACTCGCTGACCTGACGCATGGATGTGTTGTTAGCTCGGCATATTTTTCATTGGCAAGTGGGACCAAGATACTGACAACATGTCAGGACAATTGGATCAGGGTTTGGGATTCTATATTTGGTAATCTTGAGTCTCCAAGCAGAGAAATTAATTGTGCACAACCATGATTTCAATCGCCACTTGACTCTGTTTAGGGCTGAGTGGGACCCAAGGTTCTAGAGAAATCAATTTTGCCTCTTTTGAAGTTGGTGTGCAATTTTGCTTTCAGTTGTGGTGTTAACTTATTTGACATGGCACAAACTTGTAAACCAGTAGTATACCATTATAACTCTATGATTTTCTTTTTTCCATTTGTTTGGCTACTCTCTCAATAATAGTGGCTCTTTTTCTCGATTTCTCTGTTTATGTTTCTGTATGAAGGATGTTTTTCAAAATATATAAGAAAAATAAAAACTATTGGATAAACAGAAGGGTTCCATTTTGAACATGAATTAAGTATTAGTTGTCTTTCATTAAAGCAGGCACGGATTTTTTTTCAGTTAACATATCAACAGGCATCGAGTCTGTGACTTGCATTTTATATAGATCTATTTTAGATCAAGCAATCTGTGGTACTTATATGACACATATCTAGTAATATTTACTTGGGATGAAACAGAAACAGTGGCAGTAATAGGCCGCTATATAAGTGAGAACTGTGATAGTATTGCTCTGCATCCAATTGATATCATTGATACTGGTTCTGGTTCTGGCTCACTCTTGGCTGAGATAATGGATCCAGAAATAACCACCATCACCCCTGTTAACAAGCTGCACCCACGAGCATATATCTTAGTATCTGGTAGTTCAAGGCAATGTCACATATATTTACAATGTCTAGCTTTGTCAATTCTGTTATGGAAGCAAATATTATTGCATTTATTTATTTTCTCATTATTGGCCATATTGCTTTTATTATAATGGGGCTTGCATGTCTTGAATAATGGCAAAAATTTAGTTGGATTAGGATGTCTTTTTATTCGCATTTCCCTCTTTTCCAGGTCTGTATTTGTATGGAAGCCAAAGGTAGAAAGTAGAAACAGAAGAACCTCAATCCAAGGAGTTTTTGAGGAAAGTAGGCTTTGCCTACTTAAAGTTTCATTAAAAAAGAAAAAGGTTTTATTACAATATTACAAATTTATTGACCGGAAGGTAGATGGTATTATCGAGCCCGAGAATTTCCTAAATTGTTTGCCAATGTTCTATATCTTGCTGAATCTGGAGTGTTAGCAGTTGGCTTGGTCTCGATTTTTGGGTGTGAAGCCTGCGGTTACGTTCCTTCCATAGTCCCCATAGCGTCGCGCAGAATGTGGTGTCCCAGTGGGAGTTTTCTGAGCTGGTTATGTTGTTCCTGTTGGTTAACCAGAAGGAGGAGATGTCGTCTATTTGATGGAATGTCACTTGAGGGGCTAGGGTGTGCCAGGTTTGTGCCGAGTACGGACATGTGAGGAATAGGTGTGAGGAGGATTCCAGCGTTACAGAGTGACATAACAGGCATTGGTTGGAGGGAGTGCCTCCTCTTGATTGGATGATGTCCATGGTTACTAGCTTGTTGTCGAGTGCGATCCAAAGAAATATCTTAACCTTCAGCGGAGCTTTGATATTCCATGTATAAGATGCTATGTGTGATCTTGCACCCGGATTTATTAGGAATCTGTAAGCTGACTTTGTGGAGAATTGTCCCATAGTCGACCAGTTCCAGCTTATCGTACTGTCTTGCAGTTGCCTAGAAAAGGGAGTGAGGGTTGGTAGTAGGGGGAGGAGATCTCTTAGGAAGAAAGAAGGGATTGCTCTAATGTCCTCGCGTTGTATTTCATGGTGTAGTGGTGGCAGAATATAGTGTTGATTAACAAAATTGGGGAAGATGGAATCTTGATTCGAGTAGATTTTCCACAACCATTTGAGCAAAAGTGCATCGTTGAGTGTTTTGATATCCAGAATACCAAGACCCCCGTTATCCTTTGGGAGGCACACCTTGTTCCAGCTCACCAAGCAGCCACCGCGTGATGCTGTGTCTTTCCCTTTCCAAAAGAATCTCATTTTTGTCCTTTCAATATGAGTTGTTAACCAACGCGGAAATTTGAATGCCTGCATGTAGTGTAGAGGAATGGAGTTCATGACCGCGTTGATCAGCGTCATTCGTCCCCCTTTTGAGAGGAATCTCCCTTTCCAACTCTGCAATTTCCTTTGGATGGCCTCAAGGATAGGGAGCAGCATTGTTTTTGTTGGTTTGCTAATGGACAACGGGAGGCCCAAGTATTTTAGTGGGAATTCCTGTGGTAAACATGAGAGGATGTTACCTACTCCTGGGAGGAGATTTTCCGGGATGTGTATTGGGACAAAAGCGTTTTTTCCCGGGTTGATGTTTAGTCCTGACGTTAAAGCGTACTCTTGGAGCACTCGCATAATTCCTTTTAAATTGGCCGGGTGGGCTTCCGTGATAATCAGTGTGTCGTCTGCGAACTGATACGTTGCTTGTTGTATTGCCGGCATAGAGAAGAAGGAGTTCCGGTCTCTCTCAAATAGAGTTTGAAGGGTGTCTGCTGCTATTATGAAGAGCAGTGGGGAAAGAGGGTCTCCTTGTCTCAGTCCTCGCTGGTGAAAAAACATTGGTCCATAGGTGTTATTTACTTTAACACATGAGGATGAAGAGATGAGGAGGTTTTTAATCCATGATATCCATTTTTGTGTAAAGCCTTTTGCGTGTAGTAGATTTAGTAGGTAATCCCATGACATTGTGTCAAAGGCTTTCCGGAAGTCTACTTTAAATATTACTGAGGGGATTCCAAGTTTGTGTCTCAGAATGACTGATTCACGAGCCACTAAGAAGGTTTCCATGAGGCTTCTTCCTTTGATGAAAGCCGATTGGTTGGTGGAAATTAATTTGGGTAAGATCCTTTGTAGCCTGTCAGCTAGTAACTTAGATATGATTTTGATGATTGATGTAATTATGCTGATTGGCCTGAAGTCCTCAATGTTGCACGCATTCGATTTTTTTGGTATCACCGTTATCGCTGCCTGGTTTATTCTCCAAAGGTCCAGTTCATTGTTGTAGAAAGACTGGACCATATGGCCGACCGAAAGGCCTACTGTGTCCCAGAATACCTGGAAGAATTCTGCCGGGAACCCGTCGGGTCCTGAGGCTTTTCCTTTTGCCAGCGAGAAGACTGCATTTTTAATTTCCAGCAAGGTGAAGGCCGATTCTAAGTCTTGAAGAACTTCAACCGATAGTTGAGGGTGTAACTTGTCCAAAGTGGGTTGAGTTACCGTTTTTGAGCCTAGGATTTCTTTGAAGTGTCTTGAAAAGGCCATGGCTATTGAGGTTCCGTCAGTTAACTCAATGTTGTCTACCTTTAGGGTCTTGATATAATTTCTTTGGAATCTTTTTGTTGCACACGTGTGAAAATATTTCGTGTTGTTGTCTCCTAGCTTCAACCATCGTATCGAAGATCGTTGTTGCCACTTATTTTCCGAAATTAGTGAGAGATCGTAAGCATGTTCGCGAAGCTTAAGGCGAAAGGCAAATTCATTCGGTTGCAAGCTTCGGTGTTCCTCAGCCTTGTCGAGTGCTTGAATTATTTCCTTTGTTTTGGATAGGAATGTCGATGTTTTAGCGAATTTGTTTTTGGCCCAAGTTTTTAGCGCTTTTCGGGTAGAATTTAATCTTCTCAGGAAATCAATTGTCGAGATCGTCGAGGGATTTCGTATATTCCATGCTTGTTTGACTATTTCTCTTGTTTCGTCAAATAGCAGCCAGAATCTCTCAAATTTGAAAAGATTCGATTTCCTCCTTTGAAGCGGTGTAATTTCCAGTCTCAGGGGAGAGTGATCGGAAATTGGGGATGCAATGTCCACGAGGGTGTGTTGCAATGGTGATCCGTTGATCGTGTTCCAATCTGAGGATAAGAATATCCTATCTAATTTTGATAATGTTGGGTTGGGTCTTTTATTGGAATATGTAAAGGATCTCGTTCGCAGGGGTACCTCACATAAGATTATGTCGTCGAGGCAGTGATTAAATTCCAAGGAGATATGGAGGTTGAACGAAGATCCTGTGGTTTCCTCCGGTGCTCGGAACATGTTGAAGTCACCTACCACAATCCAAGGCAGGGTATTCAGGGTCCTGATTGTCCTTAGTTCTTGTAGCAGTTCCATTTTAAGAGTATCGTTGTGTGGGCCGTATACATTGGTTAGCATAAATCTAAATTTAGATTCAAGAATAACCGTGCAGGTGAAGTTGTGTGTGTAGGTTCCTATTAATGTAAGAGAATCAGTCCATGTAGTCAGTAGTCCCCCTCGCGAAGAGGTTGACTGTTTGTAGTGAAAGGAATTGAATTGTGGTGGACATATTTTCAAAAATTGAAAGAAGTCAATTTCATTCAACTTTGTCTCCTGCATACACAAAATCTTACATCTTTGTCCTCTTAACATGTTTTTGACCACCGCACATTTGTTGTGGTCTCCCAAACCTCTAACATTCCAAGAAATTAACGATAACATGACAAACTAAACTAGTCCTAACCAAAAAAGCCTGTTTGCAAGCTCAATTCCTAAGTAAGGGTTTCCAATGAGGAACAAGATGTCCTAAAAGAGCCGAGGTGGTTCAGGGGTTGGCCCCCAAGAGGTCTTCATCACCCTCTATTCCATAATCCATTTGCTCAGTAGTACTCAACCCCTCATCATCAATCTGCATTTCCTGAGTTTCGTCCATGTTTTGACCTGCGTCTTCCTCCAATTCATCCAGAGCTGCAAAAGCAGCTGCAAGGTCGAAGTTGGTATCTGCGAGGTTAGAGTTAACAAATTGATTAGTGGTACTCGTTTCATTGCTAATCCTATTTTCCAGGATAGAGTTTTCCATTCCCTTTGCGCGGAAATCCCCCAGCTGAACATATTCAGAGAGTTCAGTAATTTCCGCATCTTTAAGTGGTTTTTCCTTGAGGATTTCCTCTTGCAAGCACTGTAAGATTAATTTGTTCTTCTCTTTATCCGGGAGTGATCTGTTGGGTTTCCTGACTCGAGTTTTTTTTGTAGTTGGGGTGAGTATCATACCTGGGAATGGGGCAGGCTGTCGGGATGATCGTGCGCTGCGACGGGGTGCCTCGGTGGTAACCAGAACTGTCATCCTTTTTGAGGAATTGGGAGGAGGGGAGGCCTGGACCGGTACCGGTACAGTGACAATGACAGAGGAGAGTGGGCCCCTTCCCTGAGGGTTGCTGTCCATGGGTGGCGGAGGTTCCGTGTGTGAGGGGGGGTGGGTTTGCAGGCGTGGCTGGGAGAGTGTTGCAATTGGTGACAAAGGATGTGGGATTAGCTTGATAGAAGCGGGCTCTGGAGGAACGTCGGGTTGATGAAGGAGAATTTCAGAAGCTGCCGAGAGAATGGTGTGTGGCTGGCGGCGAGTAGTGCCGATGAGGTTCTGGGTCGGGGCGCAGAGGGAGGGAGGGGAGGGCAGGCCAATAGAAGGATTGAAGTCTTGGAGAGGCTGGTGGTTTGGGTTGTGAGTTATTTGGAGAGAAGAGTTGGGGAACGGACTGGCTGGTTGAGAACCGATTTGGTTTGGGCTGGGAATTTCCAAATGGGCTAAGGGGGTGGCAGCCCGAATTGCTGACTGAAGAAGTTTAGGCTGAGGAGTAGAATTAGGTTGGGGGGTGGGAGTTGGCAGGGGGGAGTAGTGGGCCAGTTCCTTACCTTTTCTTTGGCCCGAATTTTTTGATGTTTCCTTTTCAATCCCTGTCTTTTCCTGAAGGACAAAAGAGAGATTACCTTTAACCTGAGCTTGATTTTGGCGCGATGCTGCAGGCAGGGCAGGATCAGAAACAGAAGCTGCAAACGCCTCAGAAACAGCGCCAGATAGCAGGGAGCTTTTGGGACGCGTGGGTTGAGCCGAATGAAACTGCTCTCCAGTTTGGTCTTTGCTGGATTTGTCTAGTGCTTGATGGACTGGAGGCGTGCCCAGCAATCCTTGGGAGGAATCGCCGACCGGAGGCTGGTTTCTCTTCTTCCTTTCTTTAAGTAGCCTGTCGAGGAAGTTATCCACTGTCTCAGGCGGTGCTGACATGAGAAGCTCCTTAAGCACGGATTTGCTGCAGTGCCAGTCGAAAGCGTCAGTTGGAAGCAAATCCAAGGGGTCTTCGGAGGAGGAGGAGGGTGCATTGTTGCTGCTGATATAGTTGAGGTTGCGTGTGCGATCTTCCATCTTCTTGAAAATGGCCACTGATGGTGTCATGTCTTCGGGGATGGAGAAGACCAGTGATTCCTCGACCCACCCTCTCACTTCCAGCTGGATTCTTGATCTAAGCCCGTTAACCACCAGAAAGATATTTTCCGGAATAAGGCCCAGATCAAAACTGGCCACTGCAATGTCTAGGTGACGAATAGAGGGCGCAGACAGGAGGTTGCCGTGCTCCACTATCAGTCCAAACGAAGACGATGCATAAGTAAGATGCTCGAGGGACCAAGAAGCCGGCGGCAGGTCATGCAATCGCAGCCAAACCTTGAATTTGAGTTCCTGAGGTCGAGCTGAGACCTGCGGAGACCAAGGGAAGTAGATGTATCCTTTACTGTCGAGTTCCGGGTGAGAAGATTCAGCAAATTCGACTCCGGAGAAATGGGGCGGCAGGACCAGCAAGTACTTCTCATCGTCCATTCTAGCGATCTGGCCGTCGCAATTTTTGGGAAGAAGACGCCTGAAGTCGGTGTGGACCTTCTCTATGCTATGACTTGGTAGGAAGCGGGTATCTATTACCACAGCATTGGATAAGCGCGAGAACTCCTGAGCCAGGTTCGGTGTCTCATGGATGAAGGCATAGGCTGAGTGAGGGCGTTTGTAGGGCATGGCCGTGCTGCCACGCGGGGAGAGCTCAGATGATCTGGAGGAGGGGGTTTCTCTTCGGTTTGGGCAATCCTTGGCCGGGTGGCCCTGCTTGCGGCATCTACGGCAGACCATGTGCTCCCTGCTGCAGAGTCCAGGTTTATGGCCGACAACGTAACAATCTAGGCATCGCCCTCGCCACGCTGGGTGGCCCTTGTTGGGGGGGAATGGTAACCAACTGAGTAGAGTCCTCAGTTGGGCTGGGGTCATCGGTGTATAGTCAGCAGTAGCGGCAGTGCTGCGTGGTCTCTTTGCATGGCGGAAGGTCGGGGAGTCGGGGTGACGCTGAGCCAGTGCAAGAGATGGATTGGCTGCACCGTTGGCATAAGACGGGGCGTGGAGGTTGCGGAGGGAGGAGGACATGGCAGCAGAGAGGTTGAACCCCCTTGAGGCAGCAGCCACAAGTTGGTTATTTGGCCTTCGGTTGGTGTGGGTCTTTTGGGAATTGGTGCGGTCCATCTGATGGTTGAGGTTTTTGAAATGGGGGGTGATTTTGTGGAATAGGCAGGGTTGGCGGGATTTATATTGGAGAGAGGTTGAGTGAGTGATGGGGTTAGGATAAGGGGTGAAGGGTTTGAAAGTGGAAGGGCGGGGGCGGCGCTCAATGGAGGTCCAGCCATTAGCCAGCTGAGTCTTCAGCATTCGCCCCATCTCCCGGTGTATTCAATCCAAGGAGTTGAAAAGGAAGCAGAGAGAATTCATTTTTGGAAGTGGAAGTGGTAAGAAAAGTAATGGTAAAAGTCCCTATAATGATAGTAGTGATGATGATGACGACTTTGGCAAAGGTGGGAAGAAAAAGAAGGTTATTCAAAAAGCTGAGACTAAATTTACACACAATGCTCCAAAGGAGAAAGGGAAATCCAAGATGCAGTAGTGACCATTTAGGTCTTACATTGGTTGACCTTGTACTTTTGCTATACAATCAAAGAGGCCGACTTCAATCTCTTTGTTTTTGGTGAATTTGGTTACAATCAAAGAGGCCGACTTCAATCTCTTTGTTTTTGGTGAATTTGGTTACAATCAAAGAGGCTTTGGTAGATATGGTTTAACAACAATTACTAGTGATAGGCCATGTTCGGAGCGCTGTTGTTAGACCGGTCTAACGTGCGTAACGATCACGAAAGAGAGTAGTTTCGTTAACTATTTTATTTAATGAACGATTAAGAAATTTTGTTTCGTTAATTGTTTCGTTAAAGAAAACGATCAAACCGATCGAAACGAAACAAAACGATCAAACTCATTCTTTTTGCTCTTCATTCATCTTCTCTATTATCACACTAAAGCAAACCATGAACTGATGGTGAACGATTCTAATCATACATCAGAATCAAATCATTCATCTCCTCATTCGATCAATCATTCATCTCATTTGTCATCACCTTCTTCTAGCATAACATTTTTCTTTAAAATCAAAACAATTCTAATAATACACAGTCACAAACGAAACTACGAAACAAACGATCACGAAACAATATATTTTCATTAACCGTTTCGTTATTTAAACGAAAGAAATTTCTTTGATCGTAATCGTTTCATTTGTCACAAAACAAAACGAAAAATAATTAAACGACTGATGATTAACAGGCCTAACTGTTGTTAACCATGCAGTGTATTTGAACTTCTTATGGAAATCAAGTGATAGCGGTTCAAACATGGGGCATGAAATTAGAAGAAAAAATAAGGCCGGAAAAAAGATAAAATCGAAAATCAAAACAAGGGAAATAAAAGGCATCGGATGAAAGTACTGGATAGCAAATGATATGAACTTTTCCTTTTATTTTTATTTGAAAGTGGAAAGCCAGTGGGCCTACAATGATATATATGAATCTAACCTGAACTAATTCAGATAAAATTTTCATTTTTAACTGCATACGAGTTTTTTTTTTCAAAATTTCCATAACCAATACCAGTTTCCGGAGCAGAATATAGTGAATTTGGTCCTTAATTTAAAACATGAATTGGACCATTATGTCATATTGTCATTCATAATCATATACCATCCAGCATAAATAGTAAGAAAATTGCTCTCATCAGCCTAGCCTTCAGAAGGTGTTAGCACATCAATCAACATGGACCGATTCATCACAGATAATTATTCTATTTGGCACCTTTAGGAGAATCAAGTCTTTATCCCAGCCAGCTTCTTCTAGCTTATCTAGAAAGTCAGTAAATCCATGTTCCATTTTGATGATGCTCTCTTCTAGAAATTGATAGCACATTGATAACGAGTCGACTGATTCCTTGTCTTGCCATTTTAGTTGTGATCTATGCTCATTCAACCAGTATGCTTGCCAGATGCTTCTTAATACCGTCATACTGTCCGCCCCCTCCTAAAGCGAGGAAAATATGTCAATGTAAATGAGGAAACTGAAAATGTAAATTGTTTTCAGCATTGTGAAGAATATGCCCATAAATTCTTTTTCATACGTTTGATTTATATCAAGATAAATATGCTACCAATTATACTTCCTGGAAAAAATATAGTACCAATAGCTACCTAAGTCCATTACCAGAAACAAACAAAATTAGTTTACCAGAGATGAAAAACAGATTAAATTTGCTTGTGGAGGCTATTTTTGTAAATAACAGTCAAAATTAAAAATACATCTACTTACCTGCGAATTTCTCATTTTTTAGAACTTTATTCTCTTTTTTGAGTTGGCAGCAACTCCTAGCCATCTAAGTAGCATGCTTATATATCTCTTTTTTGTTGAGCATGTTGTATATATACATTAAATTTTATAAATCACTAAATTTTGTCAATTCCACCCCGACTCTAGTAAGCACCTTCTTTTACTAGGACCATATTGTAAATAATCAAGCCAAGTCAATGCCCATATTGCCATGAAGCTTTTGGTACTAGGATAGAATATTTCTTTAACAAAAATGAAGAAAATATAGGGGCAACTTACTGTGATTGCGCTAATATTAATTCTAGAGTTGGTTGTTTGTTGCAAATATCCCCAAAAATAAACATCTAAGGAATGGAACATTTGCAAACACAGTGAAACATGGAGGAAATTGGCGTAATCTATTTGAAAATTATTTTGGTCTAGTACGAGGATCAAACCTTGAAAGTTGCAAAGAGAGCTAGCCCTTGCTTGCTGCTGTTTCTCTGATCCACGCATAGAATGTATTTTTCTTTCTCATACAACTTTAGAAGCACATTCACCTATTCAACAAGATTCCAAAGATAAGCTAGATAAAGAAAAAAAGGAGTAAGAGAATTGAAAGAAAGGAGAGCTAGATAATTACCCTATAACCTGACTCATCTTGACCAACAAGAATCTCCATCGATACACCAAAAGAAATATTTGGCCATGTGAAGCTCTCCCAAGAAAGTATGTTCTCTTCTTTGTTGCAATCAAGATATCCTACGTTAACAAAATAAAGTCAAAATGAATATAAAAGGAGCAAAAAGCTGTATTCAAGAGGGAAACAAGAACTCCCAGAAATTCAATGCAAGCACAGAACACTGACCAGGAACTTTGTCAAATGAAACATGAGATTCAACAAGAATTCGAGCTCTCTTCAAGTTTATCTGACAAAACAAGAAAGGCCTGTAAGAAACTGCACGATGTCGAGCATACTCTTAATAGATAGTTTATGCCCATTGAAGACTTCACAATTATCTTGTAGATCGCAGAGCATAGGACATACAAGACCAGGTATCACTGTGTGCATAATTATTCTGAATTTAGGACAGTGTGCAAGATATGTAATATCTGCAGTTCTGCGGGTACATTTGGAAATTTTCCCTAGCAAACTATGTGGTTGTTAGTAATATACATGTACTACCAGTCAGAAGGGCTTAATTGTTGATCCAAGCAGAAGAAAATAGAGAAAAAGAACCTTACAGTGCGGAACTTGAGAACAGATAAAGACTTGTATCGAAACCAGAGATGGAACAGCCGCACAGTCAGCCACGTAAATGCCAGGTTGGTATAAGACGATTGGACTCCTGGTGTATCCTTTTTTTATCAAATTAAAATTTCAGTATACTTGAATCTAATTCATCTGTAGACTAGTTCTGTACCATTTCATAATGCGAGAATGTTTATATGCCAGAAAAACAAGAGAATACGCCGAAACTACCCCTCTTTAATCACTTAGAGATCTTTACTAATATAAGAATAAAAAAAAGAGGAATACCTTTGTGTTCTTTGAACAAATTAGGAGAGGGGCATATGCACATGAACCATGCTTTAGAGGGTCGTACTTTTCTCGTGTAAATGATATGATATTATATCCAAAGATAAATAAATAGAAAATAAAAAACTAGTACCAGAATTAGGATTCCAATAAGAAGACCAATGAGCTGCGCTGCCACTTCCCAGACTTCTTCCTTTCCAAATTCATATTTAGTTGATTCAGTTAGTAACATGAAATGAACAAGAACACAGTAAAACTGAATATGTCCACATATAATCAGAAGGGTATATACTTATCTTTCTTGAAAAATTTTGTTCAATTCTTGTGCTAAAATTCAATAACAGAAAATTTCAAAACGCTAACTCACATCTATAGTAGAGTAAACAGTGTAAGATCTGACATGTGTTGTATTGATTAAAACTCGGATGCTTTTGAGTTGTAAATATGCACCAATAAGCCTCAACATCTTACTAGAAGAATAGTAACGTAATGTATAAAGAAGAAAAGGATACCTTTGCAGCTATTTCACCGAGATTAGATGAGATGGCGAAATGGTTTTGGATAACCCTAAAAGAGGGATCTTTTAGCCCTCTTGCCACTGCCTGGTTCATGTTAAACTAAATAATACATTCAAAGTTTCATGTTGTCCCAACAAAACCTCAAATTTCACAACCCTCCAAAACATGTGAAGAATCACGTGCCCCCTTGTTTCTTCAACAAAAGGCCTAAATTGTCCCTCTTTTCTCCTCCATGAATGAGAAAATAAAGACTAACACAAAAGAGACTTTATTGAAAAGGCAAAATTGAAAAGTTGGACAACACTTTTATGTTTTACAAAGACAAAAGTGATGGTTTCCATTTTTGTTATAGATTACCATGGAAGTTTAGTGTGTTAGGGGTGCAATTGAATTGCCCTGAAAAAGTATGACATGTTTATGAATGTTACCTTGGTAAGGTTCCCCAAGGATGCAAGTGGGAGGAAATACTCGGGATAAAGTGGTGTTGACAGATCAAACAAACTACATTACAAGAAGTTATTCCTTAATCAAAACCTCTTGCAACTGGGAGCAAAGCATTCTTTTCCTTTTGAATTGCACCTCTCATTTTCTCATTTCATCTGATGTTTGTTACATGCAAATGTTGCAGCTATTCCCATGTATCATATAACTTGTGTGGAATTTGCATAAAAAGGAAAAAGAACTTCATGGAGCAGGAGTCATATAAATTACACAAAGAGTTAGTTCAAGAACAAACCTGCCAGCACTACCAATTAAATCAGCATACATTCGCCAGCTTCTTGGATCATCATCAAATAAATTACCAAAGCGGCCACCTATTTTGTGAAAGTACTTTATTACTAATTCTTTGTTGATAAATGAATAAGGCACACAAGGTGCAACATATGGAACTGTGATAATCAATCCACTTTTGTTACCAATAAGAAGACGTCCGCTAGCTCCTATTCCATCTTTTGACACCCATCTACAAGTATCAAGAAAAACAAAATGGAATAAACAAATGTAACTAAAACAAAGACCATATATTCTAGCTTTACATTACGTTTGAAACTTGTTGCAAAAAGAACTTTGAGTGAAATTTGTTGTTCTATTAAAAACAGACCTAATAGCAGCAGCAGAAGCAGCAGCTGTGCTCCCTGAAAAAGAACCAACACCTACAGCCTATAAAAGAAGAAAATGATGTTTTTGAAGCAAATATTATGCTTGGTACAAGAATCTTACAACAGAAATTTACTAACAGTCACTTCAATTAAAAAAAATGCAAAATTTGTTCAAAGTGGAGCAGCATAACATAGATTCATATAGTGTTTCTTTAAAACTCCATGAAGATGGTATAAAGCTACAATACCTTGAGAAGACTAGAAGTGACTAGTGTATGGCATACCCATCCAGTCACATTTGTGGGAAATTGCAAAAGCATGTACTCCAAATAATCATCAGACACCGAACCTGGCAATCAATCCAACAACAGCTAAAAGCACTTTGTAATCATGTACCACTTGCCAAAGCCTACTACTTCACAAAAACAATCATGTAACACTTACCATTCAACAAAAAAAAAACATGTACCACTTAATTATCATATTTGCAAATAACACATTATATATTTGTAACAGCACATGGCACTTTTGCGCTTATTTTCAAACTAAACTACAGCTTAAACATTTTGAGAAGATTCAGTGAGTTAATTATAAGACCTGGACAATTTAGTGGTGTTTTGACTGACATAACCATACTTATGTTGGTTGGTTATCGTTGCAAATAACCAAGAAAATTGCTGGGTGTAGATTGCAAATACAAGAAATGTTGGGTATGATTTGCAGAAAAACAGAAAATGTAATCAGAATTCAGAACCAACAAATTGTTTTCAAAACACAGATAAACAAGATTGTATCAAATATTTCAACAACTGTATCCTTTCTCTTACCAGGATATCCACCTGGAAGTACGAAATCCTTCAGAACACTAGGAATTACAAACAAGGCATTTACTCTAGGTGAATTTTCCACTTGAGATTTCTCTCTCTCCCAAACTGTTTGCAACTTCAAATCCTCATTCAATAAATATCTGTTGAGAGGAGAGGATTCAATTTGATGCATCTGTCTAGAAAAGAACTGACATGCTTGACTTAAGTAGTGATGAATAGGAAGCTTCGATGAAAAAAAAAGTGCAATAACTTGAATTCATCAATTGGGATTTGATCACATATAAATTTGGTTAGGTGTTCTGAGATTCAGAAATAAGGGAAGTTAGAATTCTTAAAATCAGGATAAGGTATAATAATCTTCTTAACTTGAGATGCTTGCATAAATTTAAATTTCTTAATAATATCATTAAACAATACTTGTACATACTAGCAATAGCTCATTTCCCAATTTATCAAAACCTCCAGTCACAACATCTTAAGTTCTTACTAACAATGCAAGAAAACCTGAAGAATGGTTTGAAAAGGTTCAACAAAGGGCAGAAAATTTAATTCAAATCGTTGTTCAAATAAGCACCTCTTGGTAGAACCATCACGGTATCTCTCAACGAATAACGAGTTTGCTTTTCTGCAATTCGAATCGCTTCATTGTTTCAGAACATCTATTACATAGCAATAACAAAGAAAAACAAAGAGAAAACGTGTGTATCATATCATACTTCAGTTTAACTGTAGCTCCGACTTGCTTTGCTGGTTCACTATCGACTGAGAAGCACGCTCTAATGGAGGTACGAGAATGCGAAATTGCGCTGGGATTTGGATTCGAAGCATGGATACGGACAGTCGCATAACTCAGCATTCTCTTTTTTTTTTCTACTCTCCTGAAAACGGATGGCCCAATGGAGACATGGATAGAGTCATGGAGAAGGCCATCGCCAATCGGACCCTATCCTCTGGGAGGAAAAAGTTTCTGTGTTAATTTAAACCGTCAGATAAACGCTCAACCGTCTATAATATAATTCAGAGAAAAGAATTTATATTATTAATCAGAATCGAATTTTAATCCAATGGTCCAGACACAAACTTTCTTCTCTAGAGAGAAAAGTTTCTCTCTAGAGGATTTAGTTTCCTCGTGAATCAGGGTCGGACCCGTATCGTTGGATTGGAAGGATTGGAAGTCGACGCTCGAAAGCCACTAATATCGATGAAAAATTTCTCTCTAGAGGATTTCGTTTCATCGCAAATCAGGCACAATGAAAGAATCGGACTCGTATCGTCAGATTAGAAATCAGCGCTCGAAGCCACTGATATTGATATGATTTATGAAGAATTTTATAGTATTAAATCAGGATCGTTGAACGCTGACCCGACGGTCCAAATCGAAATGCAGTATGAAGCAAATAGTATTCACTACGAGTTCGTTTGGAAATCAAAGAATAGCGTTAGAAGAGTGATATAAGAGTGTGATTTTGAAATAGTTGATAGAAAAATGTATTCTTGACTATTCGGAAGAGTGAAAATGTTATTTGGCAACAAGTTAGTCGGAATAGCAAATAGATGATTGTAATAAAAAATATAAATATGATGAAAAGTCCAAAATACCCTTATGAATAACTTAACAATTTTTACCATCTCTTGTCTCTCGACCCATCAGTTTTCATGCACAGTCCAAATGGTTTCATCAGAAATATATGTAGCTTAGCAAACTTATATTCGTAATTGATTAAAAAGAAACAAAACTACTACACACTTGTAGCCAAATAAAAAGAAACGATCATTCATTCGTAATTGATTAAAATCCTTGTGAGTTTTGACAAAGCCAGCAACTAGAGTTCTTGGTACAAAAAAAAGAAGAAATTCTCATACATTAGTCACTTTTCCTTGAATTACAATAACAAGAAAATTGTGGTACTGATACAGTGCTCATACATTACTTGATAATCAACATTTTTCAAGAAACCAATTCGAGGTCTATGAGAAGATTTGCATTTGCTAGCACTTCTCCAACCGTGCCTCATATTTAACTGCAACAAAAAGAGGCAAGTCATTAGACTATCAGTTCCTCAAAAGGCCGGTACAAGTACCAGTGAATCAGACCATGGCTTAACAAGCAACATTGAAACCAATTGGTGCAGCAAACAACTCATATCAGCAACACAAGAAACAATATCAGTACCCATAATGGCTTTGTACCAATTAATTAAAATGATAAAAGATGACTTCCAGAAATGCAAGCAAGCAAAACAATGAACATGACATCAACATGATCTATCCGCTATAACGATGTTTGACAGAGAACATAAAAGGCATCCAATGAATTTTAAGATCTTTATAGATCAACAATGAACGAAGTATCATATCTGATTCAGACAGAAGGCCATGAACAACATCTATCAATTACAATTATATAATTTTCAAATTGTAGTTTAGGTTATTGATAAAAAGGTAGCAAAAAGAAAAAGAAACCTCAGGACCCGATTGAAAAAAAAAATGTCAGCAACTAAGAGAAAGATCACCATGAAATCTCAATAGAGTCCCACGCGAAGAACTTCCCATTGTAAGTCATTTTGGTATTGTTAAGGAACCACGTGGCTTATACTCGTCAGCTCATCACAAGGCAAACATATCAGATGGATCAGTGGCCAGCTAACAATCTGACAAAACAACATCCTCCAAAAGAGACTATCGTAGTTTCAAATCCATCTCAAAAATCAGAAATCAGCACAATTCTCAGAGACCTGAGTTGATTCCTCAATTCATCGGAGCTTAAGCACAATTTTGCCGAGGTAAATGGAAGAAATGGGATGAGCTTACAAGATAGCAAAATGAGTGTCAAACGAATCAGGAGGAGGAAGAGAGTTCAATTTTAAGATCAATTTCACATGATCGATCATCTAATTGGTGATGACATTAATTCGAGGAAATGAGAAGGTAAGAGGTACGAGAGAGAGAAAGGAGAAAAAGTTGATCGCAGGGGTAAAAAAAGAAAATTAATTGATCGCCAGGAAGAGAGTACAGTGTATTCCGGTATACCACCATAACGGTGGAATACCAGAAGAGCTCTTCAATTCTCTATTATATTCTCTTATTATATGTTTGGCACATCTGATACGTTGGAATAAGCAGTTATTCTGGTATTCCAACGGAAAATTGGATTGCCAAACGCACCCTACGTTATCAAAATCACTTCGCTCTGCAATCTACATCATGCTCATCCTAATCCAAGTCGTCAGATTTTAATCCAGCATCACTGATATGAATCAAGAAATACACCGTTGATCTTTAATCCAACGACCCTAATTAGAAATACGCACCGTTTATGCAGAGGATATCTTTCCCTGCTGAAGGATAGGTTAAACATAAAAGTTGGACGAAAAACCGGCTATCTTAAAAGGGTGAAATTCATATATACCCTTGCAAAAACTTAAAATGTTCTTTTTATTGGTTAATTGAAATTTTGTACGCACAGCCTACTCTTAAAAAAAATTAAAATGTTAAGTATTTGAATTTTTGTAAATACAATGTTTATTCTTTTAGCGCAAAAATATCACATTGTCTTTAAACATAAAAATTACATATATAGTCTATCAAAGTTACAAATATCATACTAATTACTTTCACGGTATTTTTTTTCTGAGAAAAACACCGTCGGAATTTATTCATGCCGAGCTTTCGTGCAACTTTAATAATGACAAAATTTCATTTGGAATATTTTCAATCCAATACACAACATCAATTACTGTAAGGCATATTTAGCACGTAAACATTAGCCATACCAATACTTGACCAATATAAAACTCCAAATTACATAATTCTCTACTAAAACACCAATACTCGTTCAATCTCATTAGAGGTTCGAGTTCAAACTAATAGACACAATCACACAAGTTGCATTTCCTCTTAGGTTGAAATAGATTACTTTTTTAATACTACTGGTTCGGATTTAGTTTGGGCGAGACGTGTCAGATAAAAAATTCTACCCGTTCAGTTATTCACTTATTTGTACAAAAAGAAACCAGACGCAACTAAAAGCAACGACATAATCAAAACCTAATGTATTGTAGAATAAATAAACCTTCACTTGAGACGGTAACTCGTTGCTGTCTTAAATCAACAGTGCCACAAAATCAAGCAACCGTGGTTCGATCCACTAAAGTCATTCTGATATAACAAAAAGTACAACTAATTGAATGCAGAGAAAATAAGAACAGAACTTGGAACCAAACTGAAGCTTTAAAGTCATCCAATATTACAGAAAACATTGCATAACTATTTGACATCTGTACACGTCATAGGTTCATAGCATCCCCAGTCAGAAATACAAGTATAGAAACAAATCTAATCCTCAATTGCAAAAACTAAATGCAATTTCTAAAAAGAATGCCATTTAAAATTTTCCTAATGATGTATGCTGGCAGATTATTCCTCATCTGACTATGATACCATATAAGCAATCAAATCACAAAAATACTAGCAGCCACACTCAGTTCATTGAGCATTTCTCAGTTAACCTTCCTGTAAAGAAAAGAATTGCTAATAAAGAAGAGTAAAGACAACAATTCAATCACTAATCAGACTGCTCAGAAAGCCGCTCAGCGCGTGGGTCATTGAGATTGAGACCTTGCATGGCCTCCCCCAAGCCATAACTGACTTCGGCCAGAATATCAGGGTCATTGTAGTTAGCCACAGCCCGTACTATAGCACGAGCCTTGCGAACTGAATCAGAGCTCTTGAAGATACCTGATCCTACAAAGACGCCATCACAACCTAATTGCATCATGAGAGCAGCATCAGCCGGGGTGGAAATGCCACCAGCCGCAAACTGGACAACAGGAAGGCGGCCCAGCTGCTTTGTTTGCATCACCAGGTCATATGGTGCCCCAATGTGCTTTGTAAAAGCAAAGATCTGCATATAAGAATAAGGATTGATCAAAAGGTACATGTTTAAGAATGGGATTTAATCAAAAGAGGAATAAGTTTGAGAATGCCCG
>CAXKVX010003171.1:0-21464 GCA_964058865.1 Eleocharis quinqueflora
GACAAACAATGCGCCCTCAATATTTGGCTTAGACAATGTCTTGCAGTTAGTTACAGACATTAGAAATTGAGACCCAAATGAGCCTTGTAATTGTTGCACTTATCCAGAGTTCAATTTATTAGTCACTGTAGTTCACTACCTAAACTATCATTTTACTAGGCAATCTGAGTCATAATTTGATAGAACCTGGGGTAATATTAGAGCAGTACACACATGCAGAAGGCTTTTATTTACACATTATAGTATGTTGAACTGAGCAACACAGACATGTAAAAGGAAAAAAAAAAAATCTTTTGGAACAGTTAACCAGCCAACTTAAAAAGTTGGAAAAAGTATTGGCAACTTTAGGAAAATGAAAATCGCTCTTAATTGGAGATTGCCCCATATTCTAGATTTTCATTGGAAACCATGGACTGCAAATTATATCAGAACAGAATAAGCAGATTGACCTGGTTAGGAGTCGGAGCCACTACTTTTGATTGTGGTGTTTAATTTTTTTTTATTTTGGCAAAATACAGTTCTGACAAAATTTTCTTTAATTAGGAGGTAACAAATCCTGGAAACAAATTTTTTATTCTGATAATTTAATACTAAAGATGATAACAGTCATGAAAAACTGGTACAATCAACTTAATGGTGGAGGCATCATATGACCTAGAGAAAGAAACCCAACCAGTTGAACTACCTGTTTGATGTGAGAGAGGTCAGACCCATCAGTACCAGTAACGAAAGGGAGGTAATGAGAAGGAATGAGCACTTGGGTGGTGGTACAAGAAGCCTCAAGGAGCATGGTAGAGACAGCGAGTAGCGCTTTCCTGACAGCCGGGAAGGTACCAGTGACGGTGAGAAGGTCATGAGGGAAAGAGGGGATGGAAGTAAAGGCAAGATCTCTAGGAAAGATCCGGATGAGAGCAGTGGTGTCTTGGTGGATGCGGTCGAGGGTGGGACCATGGAAGCAGCGAAGCTGAGAAGGGGGAGAGAGCAAACGGCACATGATGACTGGCCCCAGGGATTGGTGGTGGTGGTGGTTAGAGGAGAATGAGAGAGGCTGAGGCTGAGGAACGATGCGGTCGAAAACAGAGAGAAGAGCAGTTATGAGAGCGTGAGTCTGATTCTGATAGGAGGAAGAAGAAGATGTAGGAGAAATGAGAACCACTCGGTCGGAGGGGAAAGGAGAGGCGGAGGCGCCGTCGAACCGGATCCGAGCGCCACCCACCGCTCCCACCGAGAGCGGAATCACCGCTTCTATGCGCTCCACCGGGCACAGTACCCGGAACGCCACATTACCCTCGTTACCATCATCTATCTTCATCTCTACCCTCTCTCTCTCTCTGTGCGCCGGAGGAGAAGAATTCGATTTGATCGCTCCGACTTTCAAGATGTAGTGATATGTTGTTTTGGGCTTTTCTGGACCTCATTGGGCTGAGTTGCGCTTCTAGACCTATGCCGTCTCCAACTGACTAATGAATGAGGGGCAAATATTATTTGGTGTACTTTTTTTGTACTTTTTTTGCTTTAGAAGAGTGCACTTCAATTTGAACCGTCGGATTAAGATCGGAAATTCGACTACCGGTGATATGATGCATGGAGATTTTGGTATTGTTAAATCAGGAGCATTCGATTTTAGTATTGACATGTGGGTGGTTTTGGAAATTTGATTATTTAAGATTTTAGTATTTAGTGCATCAAGTCTTGATCTTATCGTTCACTTGATCAACCATTTCCCTTCACATTCTAAATTTTCAAAAGACTTTTGGGGTGAAGCTTTGAGCATGACGGTTCACTTGATCAACTGTTTTCCTTCACATGTGTTGGATGTGACATATCCGAAAGGGTTTGGAAAGATAAAGATGTATTCTATGATCATCTTAGAGTGTTTGGTTGTAGGACTTTTATACATACTCAAGGATGAAAGATCAAAGCTTGATAGCAAGACCAAAGAGTGCATATTTTTGAGATATGGAAATGGTAAATTTTGGGTAAAGATTGTGGGATCCAATTAAAAGAAGTTAATGAGAAGTCAAGATGTGGTGTTCTTTGAGCAAGAAACCATTGAGAATGTTGAAAACCTCGACAATACGAAAACCTCTTCAAGAAACTTTGTTGATCTAACTCATATTTTAAACAACCACCTAAATATTCAAACACCTCAACCAAACCTAAACCAACCAACCGAAATAAATGACCCTCAAGAGGAGGAGCATGACTCTCAAACCGAAACCTCTTCACGTGAGACTTCACAAGTGCAAGAATTGAGGAGGTCACCCGAGATATGCAGGCTAACACAAAGTACTCCACTAATGAATTTGTTTTGCTTGTAGATAATGGTGAGCCCGAATGCTTTGAAGAAGCCATGAAATCAAGACACAAGATCAAGTGGTTGGAAGCTATGCAAGATGAGATGAAATCCTTGCATGAGAACAACACATTTGAGTTGGTAGAGTTGCCAAGAGGCAAGAAGGTGCTAAAAAACAAGTGGGTGTATCAGTGAAATTGGAAGGTCAAGAGGAAAAATCGAGGTACAAAGCTCGGTTAGTTATGAAGGGATTTGATCAAAAGAACGAAGTTGAAGAAGCCATGAAATCGGGACACAAGATCAAGTGGTTGGAAGCTATGCAAGATGAGATGGAATCCTTGCATGAGAACAACACATTTGAGTTGGTAGAGTTGCCAAGAGGCAAGAAGGTGCTAAAAAATAAGTGGGTGTATCAGTGAAATTGGAGGGTCAAGAGGAAAAACCGAGGTACAAAGCTCGATTAGTTATGAAGGGATTTGATCAAAAGAACGAAGTTGATTTTGAAGAAATATTCTCGTATGTTGTCAAGATGTCATCCATTCGAGTTTTACTTGGCTTGGCGTCTAATTTGGATTTGGAGATTGAACAACTAGATGTCAAGACCGCATTCCTCTATGGTGATTTGGAGAAGGAGCTTTACATGGAGCAACCTGAGGTGTTTTGTAGTGAAAGGGCAATAGCACTTGGTGTGTAAGTCGAGGATGAGCATTTATGGATTGAAGCAAGCACCACAAAATGGGTACAAAAGGTTTGAATATTTTATGTGTGACAAAAAATTGAGAAAAATAATTTCGATAATTGTGTTTTTGTGAAAAGGTACTCTAGTTGTGGTTTCATTATCTTCTTGCTTTATGTTGACGACATGTTAGTCATTGAAAGTGATTTGAAGAAAATTAAAGCATTGAAAGAGAATTTTGGAAGTGAATTTTCCATGAAAGACTTGAATGAGGCAAGACGTTCTTGGAATGAGAATCACTTGAGACCATAAGAATCAGAATCTTTGGTTGTTGCAAGAAAAGTACATCATGGCAAAGTGCAAATAAGTAACCTCTCTTCTTACTAGTCATTTTAATTTGTCTCATGATGGTTTCCCTAAAGATGAGGAGGAGATGAGAAATGTACCATATGCCTCGGTTGTAGGCTCTTTGATGTATGCAATAGTGTGCACGAGACCGGATATTGCTCATGTGATTGGTGTTGTTAGCAACTTTCTTTCTAATCCGGGTAGGGTGCATTAGAATGTCGTTAAGTGGATTCTTAGATATTTGAGGGGCACAAGCAATCATTGTATTTGTTTTGGTGGCACAAATAATCTGGTGTTGGAGGCATTTATTAATGCTGATTGGGCCAATGACATAAATTCGAGGAAGTCTACATCTAATTATTTGGTTTGTTTTGGAAACAGAGTAGTGTCATGACAATCTAAGTTGCAAAAGTGTGTTACACTCTCAACTACCGAAGTCGAGTACATAGCCATTATGGAGGCATGCAAGGAACTAATTGGATGAAAAAGTTCTTGCATGAGTTGGGTGTTCGGCAAGAGAGGTATGTGTTGTTTTGTGATAGTAAAAGTGCAATTCACTTGAGCAAGAATCTGATGTTTCACTCTCGATCCAAACACATTGAGTTGTGATACCATTAGATTCGGGATGTGCTTGAGAAGAAATTGGTGTTGGAGAAAATCCATACTAGTGAAAATTGTTCGGATATGTTGACAAAGCCGATACCATCATTGAAGCTTGAAGCTTGTTGTGAGAATGCGGGTTTAGTTGAAGGACATGTTTCATGAGTCGGAAGGAGAAGTTTTGTTGAGTTCCTTACCCATTCCTCTTGTTTATTTGTAATATTTGAAATTTGTAAGATCTAATGTAAATTTGTAAAGACTAATAAGACAGTTAATGAAAAATGAAAATAGCTTCCTGGCAATTTGCTTTGGTGTTCCATTTCTTTCTCCTTTTCTTCATGTTTCTCCCTTCCAATAGCAGTGAAATACCTTGTAAATCCCTCAAAAATCTACACCTCTAATGAAAATAGTAAAAATAAAAGTTCAAAAACTATTTTTTTAAAACTAAAAATTCATCGAACTTTTTTTAAAATTATCTTGATTTCTTAACATTAATATATTTAAAAACTTTTAACAACTTACTTTTTCATGTCGTGGTTGCATTGTCCTTGAATCACATTTGATAAACTCTGTGTGTGATGAAATAGTAATTAAATAGTTCATATAACTTCACAATTTACGTGTACAATTTAAAAATTATGTGAATCATTCAATAATTATTTCACGTTTGTCTTCGCCTTGGTCTTGAATTCACATCTGAAAAAATATTTCATATGATGAAATAACCATCGAATGATTTACATAATTTCAAAATTTACACGTATAAAATTTGGTCTAAATCAATTGATTTCTATTTTAACGAGTTACCCACGAAATAATAGATCGCTTGATCTTGCGTGTGCCTTTTCACATAACCCTAGATAATCAAATAGACACAAAGATCAATTGATCATCACAAGGTGCAAGTGACCATTGATCTTCCATCGAATTCCGTCTGTACGACACTTGATCTAGTTAATCTACTAGACAGTGAACAAGTGAACTTGTGAAATTGCGAGCGAGCATCAGTCCTCCATCATGCTATCAAATACTTGATACCTTCTACTCTCAGCCATTGGATTTTCCATGGTTACCACCTTCTTATCAAGTTAATCTCTTCTTTTCCCTCTTCATCTCCTCTTCTTTTCCCGCTTCCTCTCCATATCAATCACTCTGATTCTCCGTCTCTCTTTTGCGATCAACGACCCCAGTGCAAGATTGACCATAGAGCGAGCCTCCCTTTCTCCAGGTTTGTGATTTTATTTACCTTATTTCAAAACCCATAAAAAATGAAATTAGGGAGCTTTTTTAATTAGGTGCCAAAAGCCTTTCTTCCCCGGCCAATACATGATGTGTACCATTTTATTTTATTTTTATTTTTTTGAAAAAAGGAATCTGCCACACTCGGTCTTATTAGCTATTTACCACTTATATATAGTTATCAATTTGCGTCCATGGCCTTCTATTTTTGTGTGGGTTTGTGTTTTTTTTTTTTGTTATTTTTGTTATAATTGTGAATGCCACAATCTCCCCATGCTACGATATAATTTTTTAGGAGCTGATATAGCAACAACACCGTCGCTGTCACCATGGATATCGAATATCGATAGAGGAATTCAGTTGCATTCAATTTGTATATTATTGTACATTATTCAAATAATGTGCATAATAAGTTAATTAATTTGTTTCGTGCCCCCTTCTTCGTTATAATACATGTTAACTGTATTGTTATTCAGAATGAGTTAGTATTAATGTTAATCATATTATTATGTATATTAATTAGTGTCATTTATTTCATATTGTGCTATTAAACGTGTTGTGATTTATGTTAATTGTGTTATTATGCATGTTATTCATATTATTATGAAGTAAAATGCATGAAGCGATAGGAGAAATTGGAGAGAACTGCTCAAGAAAAATGGAGAAGGAAAATCGTGTTGGGAGGCGTATTTTCAATCAAGCCTTCTGTCAATTAGATGCATAATAAAAACAATATGCATAATAACTACAATAATATGCAAATTGAGTGCAACTAGATTCGTCAATTAGTATCGATTATGATATAGTCGAAACATTTTCCAATTTTTTAATACATGGTTGAGCAAAGGAGGTTTTCTGATAATGATAGTGCTAGCGGTATTTAATTTAGAGAAATTATTTAGTATTGATTAATGTTTAGCTGAATTAAGTTTTGGCTTTCTAATCATGATGTCTTTGATTTGTCCTAATCTCCTTATTTTCCAACCAAAAAATAAAATATCATTCTGCCATAGTGGCAATTTGTCCATTAAATGGATCTCCTTATATAAGGGGCAGGGGCAGATTCAGGATCTTTTTCAAGGTGGTTCAAAATTTAGATTTTTTTAGGGTGGTTCAAAATGATGTATATTAAAAAAAATCAAATTATAAACATATTTTTAGAAAAAAAAATTCAATTACAAGATCAATTTTGAAATACTTTTTTTCAGAATGGATCAGCTGATCCACCCTGATTCTCAGTGACTTTGTTACTGTCTTATATTGCTCTGGACATCTTTGTAACTAATGGAACAAAAATTCGATGCAGAGTCGTAAACTTTGTCTGCTTAGTGTGAACCAGAACCAATTTAGAATAGAGAGAACATCATGTGGGAACCAAAACCAATATAGTATGATAACATCTTCACAGACATATTATTCAAATAACCAATACCAATAAATCATGAAAAGTCAACTTAGATCAAATTCAAAGTTTTCTTTGTAACTATATATAGGATCAACTTCTTTTTTAATCACAGTTTTCTTTTTCAGCTCTCCTCTAAAAGAAGCAAAATTGGTAGCATATAAATGATAAATCTCAAAACTTTTGTGAGAAATCTTAAAACTTTTTGACTGGATCTACCCTCACTTAACTTCTTTGAAATGTTGATTCTACTTAGTGGAGAAGTTGGTGTGTGGTTTATAAGTTCTTTCTGGGTATCTATGTCTTTGAATAATATTGGATTTTTTTTTATTCATTGTCCATAGGCTAATAATATTGGATTTTGCTATTACTATGTGGCAGGCATCAGGTAAGCTTTCTACATAAGCTAATGGATTGTTGTAAAATTCCTGATTATGTTGAAGAAAAACTATTTGAAGTTAGAAAGGAATTGAGTCTTAACTCTTAAGAAGCACAATAAGGTCATGCGAGTGGCTGTTGAGCTTTCTTAGAGCAGATGGAAGGTAAATGAAGTTGTTGAGAAACTCTATCCTGAGTTCAATAGAGTTGAAAAGAATGGCCAGAAGACAAGATTGCGCTTGGAGAAAACAGGTCTCATATTATTTCTTTGCTAAATATATATTAATTGGTGTGAGTCATGTCTAACTGTAACTCAATACAAAATTATTAGTTACCGTGAAATACATGCATTAGATTATCTATATTCACAAATTCGGAATATTTATAAATGATTGTGGCATGATGGATTAGTTTTAGTTTGCAAAAATAAAAATAAAAATGTACCGAGCTATTTGCAGCAGGAGACCTTTAGATGCTAGAAACTGAAAATACTAAATTTGATAGCTTAAGTATGTCTAAAGTTTGGTTGCGGAAGCATGTATAATTCTACAAGATTTTAAGCTTCTTAACAATTACAAATTACAATTCAAATGCAAGATAAAAGATACAACAAAAATGCTTAAGAATTATGAAGAAAGCGAAAGAGAGAGCAAGAAATAAAGACAAATTGACACACGATATAATGTGATTCGACAATCTTTACCTACTCCATGGACCTTTGGTTCCACACCGAGCTAAAAACAAACAACACTATATCAAAGTGCTTACAAAAGGTTCCTTCACGAAACAAATGAACCAATCCTTGTATCAAACAAAACTCTTGCAATTTACAACACTAATTGCAAGTTATCACAAAAAATGATTAGACAAAGGCTATCCTAAACAATCTACAATTGTTGAGGTTTAGATGCTTGTAGGAGATTTATTTATGCTTTTTAAGTGCTTTTAATTGCTTGTAAACTTTGGATGCGTTCTTACTTTCTTGAAAGCATCTGATCAGGATATATAGAAATTGGACTTTCACAGCTCTATTTTCGTCAAAAATAACTACAAGCGTTACCAACGACTTTTCATCTCGTTATAAAGCCTTGGTCAGTTTGCATAAATGATCTCTAGTACCTCTGCAACTGACTTCTGAGTCCATCTCTTCAGAGAATCATTATAACGACTTACTATCTCTTTGTAATGCCTTCCAAATCATTACAATGTCTTTCTCATGCGTACGGTAACATACCTCTAAGGATTTTTGGTACTTAGTCGATTTCTTAAGCTCCAAACATCTAACTTCTAAGCCCAACTTCCAGGATCTCGTTATAACGTCTTAGCATCCCATTATAACACCCTACAACTCGTTGTAACGCCTTATCATGCGTTATAGTACAAGATGGTTCAATTTTCCTTTGTTTTGCTTGCATCTTGCACCATTGTGCTTGTCTTGACTTGTATAACTTGTTTTAGACCTCATCAAGGGTCAATTGTACATATATGACATGCATACACATAATTAAATATTGTGCAAATTTTAGTTCAATATTGATTTTGCAAATTGTCAAACAAGTTGAACTAAATTCAACATTGCAAACCTCTTTGTGTCTATAACAACAGAGAGAGCAAATTTGGAGGCATGACCAATTTATGTTGTTGTATCATTCATATCAGCCTATACTCATGAAGTTCCAAGAAACCAAGTGCATCTCTGGAAACAAATGTGGTTATACCTAGTGTTCATTCCTCATATTAGATCTGGTGTATTTTAATCATCACTTGTTAATATCATGTAGTAAATATTCCAAAATGCTTAGGCATAGCTATTTTGTAGTTACTAGTATTGTATTGTTATTCCTTATGTTCATTCAAACAATATAAATGGACCGTACTAGATCCTGATTCGCTATATACCAAATTATGTTTAAACAATTTAGTCAGAGCATTCCAAGGTCCAACACTTTAATAGACTTTATTTTACTGAAACGAGTTAGTTTCCACTACTATTTTTGTTTTATTACAGCTAAGTGTCTGGCTCAGGAGTTAAAAGGTCTCAACTATAACTTTCCACCACTGGATACATTATGTTCAATACATATGTGGATGGGGAAAGATGTCAATGCTCAACAAACAATGCAGCAACGCCCAGGACTAAAGAGAACTATAAACCAATATTTTAGTCGAGAAATCAGTTCGTCAGCATCACCTTCTTCAAGCACTGCTACTTCAGATGGTGCTAATGCAGATACAGCCAAAGATTCATCGCCATCCTCATCAATCTCCAAGAGAATGAAATCAATTGATCAAATTGTAGATCTTGTTGTCAATACATCAGTACCCGCGAGAGAATCGACACCTCTGAATGCATTTCCAGTTGAATCTCCAAGTGCCTCAAAATCACAGGGAGCTAATGCAGGTAGTGGCATGCCTTCACTTCTCATTCCTTTATATTACCAATAATTACTTTTTGCTAATTTTAATTTGCGCTTTCTTTTTCTTTATTGTAAGGTGAACTAGTGGTGCATTATGATTCTAATGATGCTGAAGTCACTGCTAATCTTCTTGCATTTCTGACTAGCACATTCATAGACTCGAGTGCGATATCACATATTTTTAATAATTTAGTCATTCACACTTTAAAGTTGAGGGCCTCGCGGTTAACTGCATTGTTCAATGAAAAATGTGCAAGGGTTGGCAAGAGAATGGAGAACATCGAAGCTATGCCGCAATAAAAGAATCACACTTTACAAGAGGATAGTGCAACAGTGACTAATATTCTCACCAAGTTTGAACCTACTTACCAGAAACTGCTGGATGTTTTCCATCGTTATCTTACCCTATCTGAAGAACTTCCTTCGTTGACAGAGGAGGTATCATTCATGACTTGCATGCCTATTACCGTGAGATGGGATATTCCCAGCACACTTTCACCATTTGAAAGAATGAAATGCAGGGGTGAATGGAGTTATTTCCAATCATGTATGGAAGCTTGCAGAACACAAATCCAGCAGTCGCCTATTTCATTGGAAACTATGGAAATGCTAAACGAAATCCCTAAGCTAATCAAAGATAAATCACCTGTTGTTCTAGAGCATCCACAAGTTCGGGACTGGCTGCACGGCATTGATAGGCTAGTGAAAGCAACTCATTCAAGGAATGGTATAAAAGCAGAGGTGAAAGTCACCGTTAACAAATTGAAAGACTATGATAGGAGATCTAGGGAGGCCTTAGAAGAAATCAAAAGCAAACTTGCTGAACTGTGGAAGTGTGATCATCAAGTGGGGATAGTACGTGCACGCAGCGAAGCCCGATTTAAGGCGCTGTGCTTGAAGACTCAACTGCTGCGAGACCAACGCGATAGATTATTGAAAGAAGTGCATGATTTGACTGTTAGAATCGCTCAGGAGGAATCTGATACTGCACAAGAGTATACATTTGCAGTCAAAAAGTGTGTAGCGCCTTGGTCGTTTCCCCAAGTCGTGAGTTTGTTTGAGCCCATAGTTGTGGACCTTGCCTGGTCCGTGCGTCAAGAGTTTCGGAGTGAAAATCTGGAGAATTTGCTGAAGGAAAGAGTCGATGGTGACATAAGGCTTTTAGGCCGGATGGTGTGTAATTCTAGAGCTGTTGAAGCTTCAACTATGGTGGCTGGGGTGTCAGAAGATTGTGGCATGGTGTCTTAACCTTGCCTCCTTTACAAGAGTCTCTGGTGCATGGGTATGCCAAATAATAGTACTCCAGTATATTTTGTGATGGCTTTTGCAATAGGAGCCGGTTTGACATCATGATTAGGTGGTTGTAGGATACTTTCTTGACAATATAACAGTTTGACAAGTTTTGGGCTTTGAGCTAGTAAGGGCTATGTTTGGTGCCTTGTTCTTTTGCTGAACATGCTATTATTCCCCATCAATTTCTTTTATATATTTCTTCATTGTTTTTGTTTCACTTTGTTTTAACTTCCATTGTGTTATATTCTGATTTTCTTTTATTTTTATTAGCTCAGAGTACAAGCTATAATGTTACTCTGCTGAATATTTGAGTAAAACCTAGAGATTAATCCGAAGTTCTGAACCAATGTGATGATTTCAGTGTGAAACCAGATGATAGCTGACCTATTACTGTTTTAACTTCTATTGTTGTAACTTTGTAGTGCAGGATGTGCAGCTGGATCCAAGAAACAAAGGGTTGGTTCATTCCATCTTTAAAATTTGATGAAATTAGATGTGTTAAACTGAACTGTTGTTCTGGAAATTAAATAGATTATGAGATGGCCATTTGTAAGCTAAATTATAACAGGTCTGTAATTATTTTGGTACTCGATTTCAGTTTTCGGCTGTGGGAAAGTGAGTTTGGTGTATGATCTTGGGATTAGCTAGGGATCATTATTTACTGGATGTGCTATGAAATGCCCATAATATTTTCATGCTCCTTATTCTTGTTGAAGCATATGGCACTTGATCCAGTACTGGGCTTCTTAAGGGTTAGGATTTTGTTGCTTTCTCTTGCTTTCTATGTGACTTCTTAGGGTTGTCAAACGCACGAAACAACTATGCAAATATCCACTTGCGTTTATGTTGCGTTTTTTCGAGCGTAAGGATTTTATGTGGCATTTACGTTGCGTTTAATAAACGTCAGAAAATTTTCTAGCGTTTGCATTTACGTTTAGTTAAATGTAAGAAACGTGCAAAACGTTAAATTTTTTGCACGTTTAGTTTGCTACTAATATTGCACAACAGAGCCAAAACATTTATTGAAAAAATCCTAAAAAATAAAAAATTACATATAAATCCACATCAACAACAAATCAAAACATAAATACATAACATATTAGCATTAAATTTAATTAATAACATTAATTGTTTACCTGTAAAAGTCATATTTAAAATCATGTTGTATGTTCGAAATTTAATAAGTGATTTTCTCATGTTTAATCATTAAATTGTTTCACGTTATGGTTATGAAACAATCTCTACAAAGAAAAAGAAAAAAATATGCGAAACAATCTTTATGAAGCACAGAAGCGAAATAATTTGAATTGCATGCACTAGATGCATGTAGCATTGAGAGAGAGGAGCTTCTTCAGCTTGTAATCTATGAATTTGCATGTGTGTGTGAGAGAGAGGGAGTTCATTCAAAGTTTAAAATTATTTTAGTATAAGTTCTTGAAATTTTAAATCAAAATCTTATTACTATTTGATGTAATGGAGACAAATAGATACTGAGAGGACATAATATCGATGTAGACCAATACATGAAAAAATATGATATGTTCAACAATAAGGCAGATTTGAAAGACACCGTGATTCCTTACAATATAAAATGTGACGGTATGTGATATATTTTGTATGTTGTGTAACATTGTAACATGTATATATTTAGGTATAACATATATATATTATCATCTTCATCTGATTAAAATCGATACGTTATAGCATGACACATCAAACAAAATAGACACATCACGGTAAGTTATATCATATATGTAGTCACATTTAAATTTGAGTGTTTTTTATCTCCATTTTTATCTATAACATATAGAGAGAGCATTACTATTGCAACAGCTTTTTGTCGACGATTATTAATTCGAAATCTTAAATTTATGAGATTAGGTTGGCTGCTTTGCATCCACCTTGAATAATCTTAAACAGTATCGGAAGATTTATGGATCACGGTCCAAGACGTAATTCCAAAGGAAACTATACAAGGACGCACGTGATTGAAAACGAAAAAATGCAAAAAGGATCAAAGAGGTATTGTCACAATAATAGAGATCAAGCGTTGTCAAAACGAGTAGTCTGATCCAATTTTGTCGATCAAACCGATGCATCTATTGCTTGCCATGTAGAACGAGATTTAAATCAATAGAAAAAATAGAAATTAAAGGGACTCAAAACTGTACTAGAACCGAGGACACGTCAGGAGAGAGTTCTCGGCGGTTGTTGGAGATTGGCGAAGCATTACAAAAGAGCAGGTCGGTGGCTGTCTGGTTGCCTGGCGGAGTCACAACCGAGAGAGGATGGTGGCTGGCTCTTGGTGTCCTGATCGCAGGAGACGAAGTGAGCCGCCGTTGGAGAAAGAGAGAGAAGAGAGAGATCGGAAATGAGTATTGGGTGGGAAAGAGAGTTAGGAGATTAAACCTAGAATGGAGGGACGCGATTGACTTGAAGTTATATTTAGTGAAATTACTTAAATTAAAGCCCGTTAAGAGAATTGGGCTGAAAACAACTATTTTTGTGGAAAACATGGGTTATTTCTATGGAAAACATGAGTTATTTCTATGCATGATTTGTTCCGTGAACTATTCACGGTAATAAATAAAAAAATATCTGAAAAGTTTGTTATTTTCGTGGAATATTTCCTTATCACGGAATAAATATTAGCTAACCACGATAATATCAACAATTCTAGTAGTGTTTGTGTTTAAATTTTTTTGCATAAATAAACTCAATAATATTAATTGTTGAATTTTGATCGAATGTTTAGAAGTTGAAACTTAATAAAGTTGCAAAATAATTAATTGAAACTTTTTTTGACAAATCACGAAACACAACACAAATTAAATATTTATGTGTCATGTTTTCACTACAAGAAAACAATTTATTTGCTAGAGTAATAAATACGATTTGCTAGGGTGCCAAGTGGCTCTAGCGAAAGAATTAATTGCTAGAGTATCGCAAACTTATTTGCTAGAGCTATCCATTGTGGTTCTAGCAATTACTTTACTCTAGCGTTTGTGTAAGTTACCCTAGCCAAATATATGAATATGCTAGCAAATACGTCATTTTCTCTTCTAATTTTGGGTCGAACTTTAGTGTCAGTTATCCTAGCAAAAGATATGAACTACGCTAGCTATATTAATTGATTTCATTTTGTTCATAAAAAAGTTAAGCGCCTTCATTTCATGCACGATGCAGCTAATTTTCAGATTGATTTTGTTTATTCACTGAATTGTCTAATATCTTAAGTAATTGATTTCTTTAAATAATTTTATATCATTGAACATAAAAAATAACGTAACTTTTGCTAATCGACTACAAGAAAATAACTTATTAGTTAGAGTAATAAATATGATTCGCTAGAGTGCATAGTAACCCTAGCAGAAATTACAATTACCTGAGTATCGCATATTTGTTCGCCATGGCTTAAAACGACGGTCCTAGCAGATGAGTTAACCCTAGCGATTATCAATTTAACCTAGCAAATAAGGCTAGCGAATATGTTTTTAACGATTTTGAAAAATACTAAGCGTCGGTGTTAAATTTAAACCTACAAACTACTCAGAGTATAGAAGTTAACTAGAAAATTACAAGAATTGATAAAAAAAAATGCATTAAAAAGAAACATATGGAAAATTAGAGAACAAAGAGCAGCTTTTTGTTATCTCTCATTATTAAGGAGCTTGGATGACAAAACAATAAAGGGTCTTAATTTAATGGTTTTTCGGCGGACTGTATAAGAGCCATCCGATCAAATTCCATCTATAGTGCTTCTTAAGCAAATTTTGAACTTCAACACAACCATTCTCAGGGATTCGCCACAGAAGATCCCATTAAACTTGTGATTAAAGTAAAAACTAACTGAAAATAATGTAGGCAATGGAGTTTGAATCTGAGTCAAGCCTAATATCTTCCAAGCACTTAACCACTAGACCACTTCATCCATTTTTAATATAATACTTATGTATTATATATATCCTTATAATACATATTTTTAATATAAAACTATGATTTATTAATATGTATTAATATGCAGATGTTTTTCGTCTATATTATTTTCTCTCGTTGCTGTGCACGAATACGATTACTAGTATTACTAGTATGTACATATATTTCTTCACGAATTTCAAGTATATTCTCTTTATTCGAGCCGTTGGATTATGATCCGAATCCAATAGAGTTTTCAGGGGCCTCGTTTTTTGTGCTGAGTGGGTTCCGTCTCTCCACCTCTTTTTGTAGTTTCGTTTCCGTTTCCCTTTCCCTCTCCGCTCTAATCTCTCTCCCTCTCTCTTTTTCTGGCGATCGACGACGCAAGATCGACCGCATAGCGCGCCGCCATCCTCTCTCCTCTTCATGATGTCTTGGTTTGTGCACTTTTTTGCTTTTGTTTTGCGTTGGAGAGTACTTTATTAAAACTAAAAAGGAAAAAGAAAAGAAATCGAGGGTTTTTTTTATTAGTTGAAGTGCTCTCCCCTTATCAACCCTTGGTATGGACTCTTATCTTCCACTATATCATTTACCAATTTCCATATATTCATGACCTTCGCTTTTTGTGTGCTTTATTTTTGGTAAAATCGTGAATGCATTAGTGTTCTCCCATTGTTTACGATATATCCTTTTTATACAGGGTTGAGCCAAAGAGATTTTCACGTGTCAGGTTGTGATTTTGCTAGAGGTAGAAAATAGACACGGTTTTAAAACGAAAATGAAAGACAGTATTTAATTTAGATAAATAAATTCTTATTGGTGCACGTTTGGCTAAATTTCTTTCTTTTATTTGTTTGAGTTGCATTATTTCTCCCTCACTAATTTTATGCTTCGTATTATGGATCTTATTGCAATTTTATTATTTTTTAATTGTATTTCAAAAATTGTTATCTTCCTTCTATCCAAATCAAATATCACCATGTTAATTAGTAGATATACCTTTGTCACTCACAAGCATAGTGTAATTTATTGCTGGTGCAGAATCACTCTGGTATTCTTATTTTTAAAACCTTGAAGATCAATACTTGATGATTAATATCAAGATGAGAAACTTAAAAAACAAATTTAATGTACATTACATATTAGTTAGTATTGGTCCCTTATTATGGTTCTCCTTATGTTGCTTTGAACTTCTAAAAATTTAAATATAGTACAGTTTATCAGATGATAAAAGAAGAAAGAAAATATGATGCAAACTTTGTGCGAACCAAAATCTATATAGACTAGAGAGAGCAGCACAAACATCGTTTGTTAACCAAAAACAATACAGAATGGGAACAACATCGCAGACTTTGATTGCGATTAAATCCAACTTTTTTTTTCTTTTTTTGGCATTCCCTCTTGTGATGCAGTTTATCTGCTTTTTAAATAACCAAATAACAACAAGTGGAGATATTGATAGACACCAATAAATCATGTGGTGCATGCAGTATCTTTCCTTTAATAACTGAGATCAGGTTCAAATTTGGCTTAATTAGTAACTGTATATAGGATCGAGCCTTCTTTAAGTTTTCCTAATACTGTGGCAGATGATGTTGAATGGCTTTCAACACAGGATCTAGCTATGGCTTGCTATAATAAACTTCCTGATTGCATTCAAGAAAAAGTGGACGGACTTACAAAGGAATTGGGTCATAAAAAGCGTAATGAGATCATGTGTGCGGCTGCTGAGTTTCTTGGAATGGATGGAAGGATAATGGAGTTGTTGACAAACTGTATCCGTATGTTAGTGTCGAAAAGCAAGGCTGCAAGTCCAGATGGTGCTTAAAGAAAATAGGTTTTATAATTATTTCTTTGCTAAATATTGAATGATCTCAATCAGGTTTGTGCTTCTGTGTAAGTGTTCAGTACAAAAATATTAGTTACTGTTAAATACTAGCATTGCATTGTCTATATCCTCTAATTCCAAAATTATTGTAACCATTATGACATGCTAATTTTCACTGCCATTTTTTTTTATTATAGCAGAGCCTCTCATCGTGAGCGAGAAGGCCTCATCTATAAATTTCCCTCACCAGAGAAATTTTGTCCATTACATATGTGATTTTCTGGACATTTAGTACTCATTGAACAATGCAGTGATGTCCAGAATGAAATAGAAGTAGTGACCAACCTTTTACGCTAGTAATGGATATGGAGTTAAAAAGGGCAGATAACATGCCTCCCTCATCAAGCTGGGTAACACACTCACAAAATCAAAACAAGGTTAATTAAATAATTTGATAGCCCAAAATCATAGCCGAAGAGAGGTGTTCCATATCAAAAACAACTCTCATGGATACGAAGGTATAGTACATATGTTCATCAACCTAATATACTGATAGCATATCTTTGACCACTAAATGTTGAGGTAGATTCTATCACTTACATCAACATAATCTTTAAATAATCCTTAATATGGCAGATTTCTTCTTCTTTTGACCAAATAACTTCTTAGATGCAAACTCTTAAAAACTTCTATTTTGTGACAAGTATGGTTTCCAAAATTGCAAATCTTGAACTTTTGTGATTATCTTTTTCACCGATATGTACTTGTCATGTTTTGTAAATCTGGTGCCATTAATTTGAAGTGTAACAGATGATTTATCTGATGAGGAGAACACTCCTGATGACAAGGTTGTTTTTTTTACTAGTGCTGAAGATGGTAGTGATGAGCACTCTTGATTTGTCACCATCACATTCTCCAGTCTACCAATTTAGATGGTAGTGATGAAGATGCAGCCAAATATTCATCACCGAAAGCATCCATAACTTATTGCCATCCTCACGTCTCCAAGAGAATCGTACAAGATTCTACTGTCAAGACACCAGTGGTCAGATGAATCCACACCTCGGTTCAATCACCAAGTGTCCCAAATTCATGGCCAATTAATCCAGGTAGCAGCATGTGTTCGTCGATTTTAATGTTCTTATCTATTTCATGTTGTACGGTGTCGCTTATATCAAATATGCAAAATTCAACTTGTATTGATAAGCAAAATTCAGACGACCTAAAACCTTGAGTCAAAGAGCAACCCACGCTAAGAATACTAGCTAAATGTCAACAAAAGACACTGATTCCAAATGCATGTGAATAATTACAAATATAATCATCAACAAACCAATCCCATCATATAGCTACGCAACATAGCATAGAAATAAAAACTAAACTGACTTGCATCACAATGAATAATCACTAGAATAACAAGGGTCACGAGAACGAGTTCAATCTCGCCAAAATTCACACATCAATTTTTCGTCAAACTACTCATAAATCCTCCTCAAATTATTACATAAAGATAAACATGTGATAGAGCTAAAATCCTCGTAAACCACCACGACTGCCATTGGTTCGTCCATTCAATACTTCAGCCAGGGAAAAAAGGAAGAAATGGCGACAAAGATTCTCAGGTGGGATGCAACGAAAAAGAGGAAAAAAGCACTTTATTTTGTTGAGATAAAAGGAAGAGAGTTTAGCTCATTAATTCTCTCTCCCAACACAATATGAGGAAAAAGTACCTTCAAAATAAGAAATTATGTGCAATTATGTGGCTAGTCAAATGAGGCAAAAATTTAAATTCAATCCAATATTTGCCAAATAACAAATTGGTTTTATAGATATTGATGTCACAAATCATGTTTGGAGTTGGTAGGAGAAATAATTTATATTAGAAAAAAGATTTTTACATAATCCAACCCTAAGTCTGTTAGGTTAAATTGTCCTAAATACATTTGTGCACTATTTCTCTCATACTTATTATTTTTATTATTTTCTTGTAATTCTTGAAGGGGAGCCTTGGCGCAACAGTAAAGTTGTCGCCTTGTGACCAGGAGGTCACGAGTTCAAGTCGTGAAAACAACTTTTTGCAGAAATGCAGGGAAATATTGCGTACAAAGACCCTAAGTGGTCTGACCATTCTCCGGACTCCATGCAAGCGGGAGCTACGTGCACATGGCTGCCCTTTTATTTTCTTTTAATTCTTATATCTTCTCAATTTGATTATTTTACTCTATTTACAACAACAATAACAAAACTTTTAGTCCCAAATAAATTAGAGTAGGCTAGAAATGAAACCCAATATGAATGGATCTATTGGGTTTCATTTCTATGGAAATAGCTAGTATTTTACGTTGGCTCGCCAAGCCTATCACAACCCTCATATTCCTGGCTTGGGACCGACTATGTTGAAAATAACACAGGCGGAGTTATTATTTTACTCTATTTATAAGTTTAATTTTATCAATCCTTGGTATTTCTTAATAACACCATAAAATTTTGTTCATTAATATAAGAATTGTTCAATTTATTTTCTTTTTTAAATATACTTCATTTTGAGTAAAAGAAACACATCTTGAAATAAATAACTTTTTGATGCTATCATATAGCATTTATATCTTTGATGAAATAAGTACCTCAGAGAATGTTTTGGTTGAATTTTTTTTCTTATTTGTTCATTATTCTTTTAATTATAAATAGTTTTAAGTATTTTTAATTTTTAATCATAATTAGTTTTCGATAGATTGTTATTTTCCAGTCTAGCACCAAAATATTTTGTTCATTTATTATCATGTCTAAGTTTTGAAATAAATTTCTATCTCCAAACGTATTATTTGTGGCATCACTATCTGTAATCAATTTGTTACTTAGCGAAAACTGGATTGAATTTAAAATTATTGCCTTATTTGACCTGCCACATAATTTCTCATAATTTCCTACTTTGACGGTACTTTTTCGTCAAATTTTAGCAGGAGAGAATTAATTAGCCGCACTCTCTTCCTTTCTTCCTCAACAAAATAAATTCCTTTTAACTCTTTTTTCCTCGCCTCTTAGAATATCCGCCACCATTTTTTTTTTCCTTTTCTCCCTTTTCTCACTGGCTCAAGTTTTGGTTGGAGGAACCAACTGGCAGTCGTCATGGTTTCCGAGGCTTTTAACTCAATCACAGGTCTATCTCTGTGTAAAACTTTGAGTAGGGTTTATTAGTATTCGGATGAAATTTGTTTTGTGAATTTTGGCGAGATTGGACCTTTGTTATTGTCCTTGTTATTCTAGTATATTTATTGTGATGCAAGTCATTTTATTTCTATGCTATGTTGTGTAGCTATATGGAGGTATTGGTTTGTTGATGGCTGTCTTTGTAATTATTACATGTATCTGGGAATCATTGTTTTTTGTTGGTATTAGCTAGTATTGTTAGCGTGGGTCGCTCTTTGGCTCCTGTTTTTGGGTCCTTTGAACCTGTTTTGGTGCTTTTTACTGGTATTTTGCATATTGATACAAGTTGAATTTTTTATTTGATATTCAGCATTGAAGCACACCTTTTGAGAGTTCTTGATAAGAACATATACTCACTAGTTCTTTTGCGATTTTGATAAGAACGTATCATCACTATATCTTTTTTCTTTTGGGATGTTGCTTCTTGCTGGTACCAAATGATACAAGTAATGGTTGCTCAAACTTTTGCTAGCATGGAAGAGCATTTGGTCCTTGTTCTAAGAGCATATTTATTTTTTAGACAAATAGAGTTACAGATGATGAACAGAAAATGCTTTATTGTATTATGTTCTTATCTGTTACATCTTGTGGAATGTCTCTTATATATAGTGGTGATAATAATGAATAGCTTCTAAACAGAAATGTGGATTGAGTTGTTTTTTATTAGAAGTTTTCTAATTTTTCTTAATTTGGCCATGATGATATTTAGTCACATAGCTTTGAGAACAATTAAAAAATAATCCCTACTCTAATTCCATTTCTCAACTAAACTCCTTTTTCCAAACAATCATTTTGTATTCTTAGTGATTAGGTCCTATTTTTTGTCAGGTGAACCAGTGGTGCATTATGATTCTTCTGATGCTGAAGTCACTGCTATTCTTCTAGCTTTCCTGACTAGCACCTACATTGACTGGAGTGTCATATCAAATATTTTTAGGGATTTAGTCATTCACGCTTTACAGTTGAGAGCCTTGCGGTTGACTGCCCTCTACAATGAAAAATATGCTCAGGTTAGAATGGAGAATCCCCAATCAAAGGATCACACTTTACAAGAGGATAATGCAACACTGAGTAATATTCTTGCCAAGTTTGAGCCTGCTTACCAAATTTTGCTGGATGTTTTCCACCGTCATCTCACCCTATCTGAAGAACTTCCTTTGTTGCCAGAGGAGGTATCATTCATGAGTTGTGTGCCTATTATCGTGCAATGGGATATTCCCAGCTCACTTTCACCACTTGAAAGAATGAAATGTAGGGGTGAGTGGATTCATTTTCAATCATGTATGGAAGCTTGCAGAACACAAATCCAGCAGGCACCAGTTTCATTGGAGACTCTGGAAATGCTAGAGAGAATCCCAGAGCATATCAAAGACAAATCACCTGCTGTTCTCAAGCACTCTCAAGTGCGGGACTGGCTGGACGGGGTTCATAGGCTAGCAGAAACAATTCGTTCGAGGAATGGTAGAAAAGTGGAGAATAAAGTCATTATTAAGAAATTGAGAGACTATGATAGGAGATCCAGGGAGGCATTCAAAGAAATCACAAGCATACTTGCTGAACTGTTCCGGTGTGATTATCAAGTGGGGATAGTACGAGCTCACAGCGAGGCTCGATATAAAGCCTTCGGCATAAGGAATCAACAACTGAGAGAGCGTCATGATAGCCTCTTGAGGGACTTTCATGATTATCAAGTGGGGATAGTACGAGCTCACAGCGAGGCTCGATATAAAGCCTTCGGCATAAGGAATCAACAACTGAGAGAGCGTCGTGATAGCCTCTTGAGGGACTTCCATGATTTGGATGTTGAAATTGCACAGGGAGAATCTGACATGGCGCAGGAATATGCATTTGGAGTCAAAAAGTGT
>CAXKVX010003172.1:0-43705 GCA_964058865.1 Eleocharis quinqueflora
AAAGCATCTTATCTTATTACGAGATGTGTTCTTCTTTGAGTACTTCATTTACTTTTGCTAACCATTCAGTAAAACACCACGAGAAAGCGTAGAATACCACTCTAAATGCTTCATGTCCGAGTACATCATTTATGAGCGTTAAACAATCAAGAAAACACCACAAAGCGTCTTATCTTACTACGAGAAGTGTTTCTTATCTAAGTACTTCATTAAAGGGTGGTAACCATTGAAGAAAATACCACAAATCATCTTATCCAACTATGAGAAGTGTTTCTGATCAGAGTACTTCATTTATGAGTGTTAACATTTCAAGAAAACTCCACAAAGCATCATATCTTACTACGAGATGTGTTTCTTCTCGAGTACTTCATTTAAGTGTTGTAACCATTCACTAAAACACCATGAGGAAGCATAGAATACTACAATATGTGGTTCATATCCAAGTACTTAATTTATGAGTTATTTTGATCAGAGTACTTCATTTATGGGTGGTAATCATTAAAGAAAACATCACAAAACATTTTATACTACTACGAGAAGTGTTTCTGAACGGATTACTTCATTTATGGGTGCTAAACATTCAAGAACACACCACAAAGGATCTTATGCTTCTAAGAGAAGTGTTTCTAATAAGAGTACTTCTTTTATGGGTGGTAACCTATCACTAAAACGCCACGAAGGAGCAGAGGTTACCAGTCTAGCTATATGCTTCATGTCCGAGTACATCATTTAAGGGTGGAATCCATTAAAGAAAATACCACAAAGATTCTTATCTTTCTACGAAAAGTGTTTCTGATCAGAGTAGTTCATTTATGGATTGACTGCATTAAAGAAAACACAACAAAATATCTTATCCTACTATGAAAAGCGTTTCATATCTATGTACTCCATTTATGGGAAGTGTTTCATCTAAGGCTGGCAACCATTAAAAAAAAACAGCACAAACCATCTTATCCTACTATGAGAAGTGTTTCAGAACGAATTAATTCGTTTATGATGGTAACTTTTCAAGAAAACCCCACAAAGTATCATAGCCTAATGGTGATAATCATTCTTCGAGTACATCATTTCATGGTTGTAATCATTCACTAAAACACCACGAAGAAGCATAGAATATCACTATATGTGCTTAATGTTCTAGTACATCATTTATGGGTGGTAAACAACCAAGAAGACATCACAAAGCATCTTATCCTACTACGAGAAGTGTTTTTTATCTGAATACTATGAGAAGTGTTATGGGTGGTAACTATTAAAGAAAACCCACAAAGCATCTTATGCAACTATGAGAAGTGTTTCTAATCAGAGTACTTCATTTATGAGTGTTAACATTTCAAGAAAACTCCACAAAGCATCATATCTTATTACGAGAAATGTTTCTTCTCGAGTACTTCATTTAAGTGTTGTAACCATTCACTAAAACACCACGAGAAAGCATAGAATGTTACAATATGTGCTTCATGTCCGAGTACTTAATTTATGAGTTATTTTGATCAGAGTATTTCATTTATGGGTGGTAACCATTAACGAAAACATCACAAAGCATCTTATACTAATACGAGAAGTGTTTCAGATCGGATTACTTTATTTATGGGTGCTAAATATTCAAGAACATACCACAAAGGATCTTATGCTTCTAAGAGAAGTGTTTCTGATCATAGTACTTCCTTTATGGGTGGTAACCTTTCACTAAAATGCCACGAATGAGCATAGGTTACCAGTCTAGATGCTTCATGTCCGAGTACTTCATTTAAGGATGGAATCCATTAAGGAAAATATCACAAAGCATCTTATCCTTATATGAAAATTGTTTCAGATCAGATTACTTTATTTATGGGTGGTAACGTTTCAAGAAAACCCCACAAAACATCATAGCCTACTACGACATGTGTTTCTTTTTTGAATACTTTAGTTAAGAGTGGTAACCTTTCACTAAAATGCCACGAAGGTGCATAGATTAACACTCTAGGTAATTCATGTCCGAGTACTTCATTTTTGGGCTATAAACAATCAAGAAAACACCACAATGCATCTTGTCGTGCTATGAAATGTGTTTCTTATCTATGTACTCCATTTTTTGGATGGTAGCCATTAAAAAAATCTCCACAATGCATCTTACCCTACTATGAGATGTGTTTCTGATCAGAGTATATGTATGCGTCGTAAACTTTCAAGAAAACTCTAAAAAGCATCATATCTTACCACGAGAAGAGTTTCTTCTCTGAATACTTCATTTAAGTGTAACCATTCACTAAAACACCACGAAGAAGCATAGAACACCACTCTTTGTGCTTCAAGTTCGAGTACTTAATTTATCTATTATTCTGATCTGATTACTTCATTTACGGGTGTTAACCATTAAAAAAACAGCACAAAGCATCTTATCCTACTACGAGAATGTTTCAAAACGAATTACTTCGTTTATGGTGGTAACGTTTCAAAAAAAACCCCACAAAGCATCATTACCAAATGGTGGTAATCATTCTTCGAGTACTTCATTTAATGTTGGTAACCATTCACTAAAACACCACGAGAAGCATAGAATACAACTCTATGTGCTTTATTTCCGAGTACATCATTTATGGGAGGTTAACAGTAAAAAAAACACCACAAAGCATCTTATCTTACTACGAAAAGTGTTTCTTATTCGAGTACTTCATTTATGGGTGGTAACCATGGAAGAAAATACCATAAAGTATCTTATTCTATTATAAGAAGTGTTTCTGATCAGAGTACTTCATTTATGAATGGTAACATTTCAAGAAAACTCCACAAAGCATCATATCTTACTACGAGAATAGTTTCTTCTCGAGTGCTTAATTTAAGTGTTGTAACCATTCAATAAAATACCTCGAGGAAGCATAGAATACTACAATATGTGCTTCATGTCCGAGTAGTTAATTTATGAGTTATTCTGATCAGAGTACTTCATTTATGGGAGACAACCTTTAAAGAAAACACCACAAAGTATCTTATCCTACTACAAGAAATATTTCAGATACGATTACTTCATTTATGGGTGGTAAACATTCAAGAAAACACCACAAAGCATCTTATGCTTCTATGAGAAGTGTTTCTGATCAGAGTACTTCATTTATGAGTTGTAACCTTTCACTAAAACGCCACAAAGGAGCATAGGTTACCAAATCTAGGAGCTTCGTGTGTGAGTACTTCATTTAAGGGTGGTAACCATTAAAGAAAATATCAAAATACATCTTATCCTATTACGAGAAGTGTTTCTTCTTCGTGTACTTTATTTAATGGTGGTAACCATTCACTAAAACACCACAAAAAATCATAGAATACCACTTTATGTGCTTCATGTTCGAGTGCATCATTTATGGGCAACAAACAATCATGAAAATACCGCAAAGCATCTTATCCTACTACGAGAAGTGTTTGTTATCTAGGTACTTCATTTATGGGTGGTAACCATTAAAGAAAACACCACAAAGCATCTTATCCTACTATGAGAAGTGTTTCTGATCAGAGTGCCATTTATGAGTAGTAACCTTTCAAGAAAACTCCACAAAGCATCTATCTTACGAGTTTCTTCTTTGAGTACATCATTTAAGTGTTGTAACCGTTCACTAAAGTCCCACGAAGAAGCATAGAATACCACTCTATGTTCTTCATGTCCGAGTACTTAATTTATGAGTGATTCTGATAAGAGTACTTCATTTATGGATGGTAACCATTAAAGAAAACACCACAAAACATCTTATCCTACTACGAGTAGTGTTTCAGATCCGATTAGTTCATTTATGGGTGGTAACCATTCAAGAAAACACCACAAAGCATCTTATGCTTCTATGAGAAGTGTTTTTTTTATCATAGTACTTCATTTATGGGTGATAACCATTAAAGAGAACACCATAAAGCATCTTATACTACTACGAGAAGTGTTTCAGAATGAATTACTTCGTTTATGAGTGGTAATGTTTCAAGCAAACCCCACAAAGCATCATAGCATACTACGAGAGGTGTTTGTGTTTGATTAAACTCATCTCTTGTTTGACAATTTGCAAAACACATAAAGTACTAACCTTGCACATTAAGTTTTGGTGATGATGCAGGTTAAAATAGGTACAAACCAATGTCAAACATGCTCAAACATGCCCTGGACAAGTCAAGATATGGTCAAAGCATCAAGAGAAGGCTTCAAGCATCAAGATAGAGCACAACGTTACCATAACGCTTGTCAACTCATTATAACGAGTTACAGAGGCATTATAATGAGTTTCCAAGGTGTCATAGCGCCTCAGGAGGAGAGAGAAGGATCATATGCTGGATTTTACCGAGACAAGCGTTACTGTAATGCTCCAGCACGGCGTCACAACGAGTTATCATCCATTATAACGCCTCAGCCAAGCATTATAACGAGTTGCTAGAAATCTGGTCCACATGTCAGCAGCAGAAGGGCAAAGAGGGAGCAAGCCCAAGGCGTTATAACGCCTTCCTAACTCATTATGGAATGTGTTGTAACGATATGTGTTATTTTCACAGATCCAAGATCCAAGATCCCAAGAAGTGCTCAGCCTATAAAAAACAGAACTTTTTAAACATCGATAAAATATGAGGTTGGTTCAATAAATTTGTTTGCAAGAGAATTGATGTGAACCAACATTAGACTAAACTAGGATCATATTGAACCATTACAAATCTTCTAGTACTGATACACTTTCAATATTTCAGTATTGCATTCATATATGTGAACCAACATCTTGCGTCATGTGGCTTGCAGTGTCTTGCGTCATACCTGCTACCTGCGTCATGCGTCATGCCTCGTGTGTCTTTTGTCATGCGTCATGTCTCATGTGTGTTGCGTCATACGTCATGCGTCTTGCATCATGCCTCATGCGTCTTGCGTTTTGACGCATGCCTCATGGGTCATGTGTCATGTGTCTTGCGTCATGCGTCATGCGTCATGCGTCATGCGTCATGCGTCATGCGTCATGTGTCATGCGTCATGCGTCATGCGTCATGCGTCATGCGTCATGCGTCATGCGTCATGCGTCTTGTGTCTTGCGTTGTGCGTCATGCGTTTGTGTCATGCATCTTGCATCATGCGTCTTTCGTCATGCGTCTTGCGTCGTGCGTCATGCCTCGTGCGACTTGCATCATGTGTCATGCCTCATGCGACTTGCATCATGTGTCATGCCTCGTGGGTCTTCATGCGTCATGCGTCTTGCATCATGCATAACGCGTCATGCATCTTGCGACATGTGTCATGCGTCTTGCGTCAGGTCTAATGTGTCATGCGTCATGCGTCATGTGTCTTGCATCATGCGTCTTGCGCCATGCCTCATGCGTCATGTGTCATGTGTCTTGCATCATGCGTCCTACGTCATAGGTCATGCGTCTTGCATCATTCGTCTTACGTCAGGCCTAATGCGTCTTGTGTCATGCATCGTGCATCTTGTGTCTTGCGTCTTGCATTGTGCGTCATGCGTCTTGCGTCGTGCGTCTTGCCTCATGCGTCTTGCGTCTTGCTTCCTGCAGCCTGCGTCATGCGTCTTGCGTCCGCTGACTGCAGCCTGCACCCCGCTCCTCGCTCCTTGCTCCCCGCTCTGCGCATCCCGCCACACGCTCCCCACACTCTGCTCCCTGTTGCTCGCTCTCCGCTCTCCGCTCCCCGCTCAACGCTCCATGCCCCATACTTTCAGAATATTAAAAATTACTAAATATAATTTGCTAAACAAGACAAACTAAATAAAATACTATCTTAAATTAGCGATATTTATTTTTTCTATTTAAAAAAATACTTTAACAGTTGGTTGGTTGATTGAATGTTATATTTTAATTGAATTGAATTGATTTTTGCTAAACTTAGTGTTGTCAGGGCTCGTTGTTGTGTGCGGGTAGATAACTAGTACAATATAACATTGATGTTGTCCTTAGTTCCGTGATTGGCATTGCTCCAAATAATAACTTGAAATTGTATCGCGACGTACTATCGCTTTTTTTTTTTTTAAGAAGAAACATTTTGTATTAGAAAAATAAACAGTACAATTATACTAACTTCAACCTTTTTGTTAAATATGTTTCACTTAAATTAGAGATATAATAACAAATATACATTTTTCTTAAGTTTTTTTAAAGCATGATGATTTATATGAAATGAGGAAGGTGTGAACATTAATGACGTAAAATTAATATTATTAATGATTTATACTGAAATTAGTGGCGTGAAATTAATGATGTTAATTACGTGTATATTTTTACTTTCGTCACAAACTTATATGTATATTTTTTTGTCAAACTTCTTAATTTTTATTTCTACTACGAATTGACACCAATGTGTTATTTAAATTATTTTTAATTGTTATTTTTACTTTTGTATCATTAAAAAATTATGTGAAATATTGAAGTCTGCGAAACCCGCAAAACCCGACCACCTAAACAAAATATGAATTGGATGATTTTTATTTTTAGTTGGTTAGTTACGGGTTGAAAATACTACAACCCGAATAACATTTAACGAGTTGAAAATCTATACGAAATCCGACCAACCCGACCCATTTACATCCCTAGTTTTTTATCTGTATACTTATTTGTTTGATTAAAGAATAATAAATTTTACCGATATTTATATTCATACCAGTTAACCTAACAAAAAAACTCTAAAATCGTGAATTCGAAATTTGACCAAATTTTTTGAAGTCCTTTAAATTTGAGTAACTTGAAAATCATCTTTATCTTAATAAAAACATACATCTTTGTCTATACTCGCCTTATCAAATTAAGAAGAAAGAGATAAACGAGTAATCAATTCATGCAGTTTTTTAATAATTATAAAAATGATATTTATAAAAGTAGTCAAGTTTTCGACTGAATAGTCAAAATTGTAGAAAAACTATCGTTCGACACTTGAATTTACTGTCGAACAATAGATTTTCTACAGTGCAGCTGTTGCATTTTATTTTTAGTTTTGAAAATTAAATTACCATCTTGACCATGCACTGAAAATTAATTACTATTTTGACTATTTATAGCAAAAATTTCTGACTATTTAATTATAATTTTATCATTTTATTTTCAGTTCACAACAGTTGTAGTGTATGTTTATTTCTATTTTCGTATTATCAAGCTGCAGTATATTTTCATTTCTATTTTCGTATATCAATCTCATTGGGTCTAATTTAAAGATTTTTTGGTCAAAATAATAATTAAATGTTATATTTTTTTTCCTATTCATGATTAAATTTGTAATTAATTTTTTATACATGATAAGGTTTGTAAATATTTTTTTAGAAAAAAATTATCATGATGCACCTTAGGAAAATCCACGTGCCTCAAATTTTCAAAAAAAAATGTCGAACGGTAGAATTTCTACCTTTCTGACTATTGATTTGAAATATCCCTCACCCTTGGTTATCTAATTTCATCACTATCATTTCGATAATTACAAAAATAAAAAAAAATGCAATTCCTGCCCACCTTTATGCTTTAGACCAGTACTCTTCTCCGACTGGAGATGCTAATATAGGGCGCTATCCAGTTGGACATAAAAATTCATATGTATGTATGTATGTATGTATGTATGTATGATACGTACGTACACACACATGTATGCATCACTACTACAAAAGGCATTATTTACGGTTTTTATAGCATTTATTGTCGGCTTTTCTCCCAACGCAGTAGAGGGAGACACTAAAAGTATTAATAATCGAAGATAAAATCTTGACTTTTATCATCGGTTTTACTAATAACCAATGATAAAAGTTAAAAAGTTAAAAAAAAATTGTACGTTCTGCAACCTGACAGTAGGTTGCAGAACGTATCGCTTTTGACAGTTGTCAAATAGCCTCGACAGTTCAAATTTCAAATTTAATTTAAAAACAAAAAACGGAATATTAGAAGTAAATTAGTAGAACAAAAAAACAGAAAAGAGAGCAGAAATATATAGAACAAAAGTAAATAAAAAGTAAATAGAACAAAAAACAGAAAATAAATAAATAAATAAAAGACAAAAAAATAAGAAACATAAATAATAAATAAAATAGAACAAGAATAGAGAGAAAAGAAGAACCGGCGTTTGCATCTTATATTGAGAGAATGAAAATGGCGATCCCTCTCTTCAAATTTCATCATTTTTGACGAAAAAGAATAAGAACAACAATAGTGAATATCGAGTAGAGAGGAGGAAGACAAAGTGAGGTATATATAGAGAGACATGAGAGATAGAGAGGAGGGAGAGACAAAAAAAAAAGAGCTGGGACGTGGGTTTTTCATATTCGAATTTTTAATTCCGATTTATTTAAAAATCTGGTGATAAAATCTTTATCAATGATTGTTTGTTAATTATCGGTGATAAAGAACTTTTATCACCAATTATTAACAAACAACCGGTGATATAGATTTTTGTCATCGTTGTTTCTTAAAATTCGATGATAAAAGTAACTTTTATCATCGATTTTAAATAAAAAAATCAACATTAAATTAAAAAAATTATTTTTTCAAAAGTTACAGATTTTTGTTTTCAATTTTTAAAGTAATAAACGGAGGTAATACCACTGATTGTTTTAATTTCGAATATCACTGAGATTCGATGATAATTGAACAACACTAAAATCCTTCTATTGCAATACGCACGCTCATGTGTGTATGTGACACGCACGCTCAATAATTGCCAAACGGCATAGAATTAGTCTAAGTAAATGATGAGGCTTAGCCGCTTAGTGAATTTAAAGTCCGGATGCAATCATGCAAGAGAAATCAAATCAGATGGTGACAGGATACAAATGGTAGTAGTCCATAAATGATAATGGGATACTCATCATTACGCAATGATGATGCTATCATGCAACTTCAAAGCCTTTACACCACTGCGAACAGAGTGGAATACTTTTTCATGCCATCTAATTAAGAACCGTCACCGTCTATGAATCTATTCAAAGAAAAAAGAACCGTCTACGAACTGAATTCAGATAGTGACGGGATGGAAACGGATCACCTGTCATTATTTCGATGACAGTTTGTTGTCATTGAATAGTTGATAAGTAGACCCACAAAATAATTGATCTTCTGAATCAAATCACAGTCGTCCAAATTGAAGGCAGTGGTTCAGATTCAATAACAACGAATAATGACAAGGAAATAATGACAGCGAGTACGAATCCGTGACGGGATACTTCTTTTATTATCCATCTTAGAACCGTGCCAGACACTATATTTGTCGAGATACATACCCTATATCATTCAAACCCACACCGCGCATACTGCTTGACCCAAATCAGAAGAGGTACAGAGAAGAGGAAGAGAGAGAGATATTAATTTAAAAATGATAATATACAGTGTCAGATCTGACTCAATAATATTGATTAATATCTCCACTACTAGAAAATACAATAATAGCATAGGTAAAAATACGTCGTTAGCATCAGTATAATGACGTTAGCATGAATGATCCATGCAAATGAGCCGATGCAATTATGCTCGATGCTGTTATCAAATTTTAGCATGGGGCCTATGCAGTTATTTCTTTGCATGAGTGCGCAAAGCGATTTGCATAGACTAAGAATTTGGGCGACCCATGCAATGTTTCAGTAAATTTTATTTTAAAAATAATACGTGGCAACTCTGGATTGGTGCTTTGATTTATGACAGGACAAAAATTGACGGGTCTCTAACCTAATGTGTTTTTATCATTTTTCGATGAAAATTATCATTCAGTCCCTCACAAGTTTTATATTTTCATCCAAATAAATTTTTTTCATAATTATAATAAATCTCACAGAAAAATTTACATGATTTGAGAATAATATTTTGATTAGATCAAATATTTCATAACAACAAATATTTCAATCACATTTATTCTTTCATTCTACATACTAAGATTCAATAAAATTACATATGAGCAACTTGCTATATATCTTCAAAATATCATTAAAAAATGTTGTATAAGATTAACCTAACACACAATGTGTTAGATTAACATAATATACAATATAAACACATCATCATAGCCATTAAATCTGCCAGCTTCTCAATTTGACCCCCTTGCACACTTTCAATCAATGCCATTGAAGAGTCCTGCATCCAAGTTCATAATAAGTTTAATATAAAATAATGCTAAACAAATAACAAAAAAACTAAACTGTGCCCCCATCAGATCAAATCAGAATTTCAACAATTCAAAATCCCAGAAAAAATATTCAATGCTTCTAATAAGAAGAACCAAAATCCCACTATTATGCATAACTTATTCAATTCAAATATAAAAGAATACTTATCCCAACTAATATCTCTCAATATATTAATAATGAGATAATTGCATAAATCAAAATAACTAAGGGACTCATTTTTAGTTGAGGATTCTAAATATAGATGAACTAATAATGAAATCAATCAAAATAATACATTCGTTTGATTTTCTTTACCTTAAATAAGGTGGAGTCCTTTTTTATTTTAAAAATTATATTCTTTTACACCTCCAGATACTTCAATTTCTCGTTGTTGACACGGTTTACTGGACACTTCCTACAGAAAAAAAAAACAAATTCCTTACTGCCGGATGAGTACAAGCATTGGGTAGAGATCAAACAAAGTAAGGACGTTAGCTAGGCGCGCAGCGCAATTCCTAACCAACTTGGTAACTTGACTGCTCATCTTTACTACTGTACAAGCTTTCCGAAAACTGGGGTAGGGTTCTCTGACCGGTGAGGCGGTGGCCCATCCTTTCTAACTAAGACAATGTGCTTGATTGGAGGAATAAGAAATAGAAATTATATTGTTGTGGGAATCAATGGCTGAGAAAAAATTGAAACACTTACAGGGGTGAAAATGGGGTAATCTCGACATTGAACTGTTTTGGTACTCGAGGGAGAGTAGGAGATGCGTCAGGATCTGATAAGAAAAAGCTCTTGTGTTTGAACTCCAGCAAGCTGCAAGAAAGACGCCATGGAGATGGAAGAAAGAAAAAGAGAGAAGATGTCAAGATGGAAGAGTGCGGCTAGGGTTTCACAGGACATCAGATAGAAAAAATAATATGCATGGGTAAACATGTCTAGTTTGTTCTGGGTATTCATGTTAACTGCGTGTGTATAATTATTTAGTCCATGTTGATCGGTTTGCGCACTCATGCAGATTATTTTTTCTGCATCGACCAAAGTTAAGGATGTAATTCAATTTACATTACCCATGCTATTATAGCATTTTCTAGTAGTGCTCACCTAGTATGGTTTAATCTTACTCTAACATGGTATACATGAATAATGAATCAGGTTTGAAAATTTCTCACACTGATTCCTCAATTATTCACAACTCAGACAAGATTTTGAAACTTAACAACATTCTATTTGTGTCTTCCATTACACAAAACTTACTTAGCATTTCTCAGAATGATGACAATTTCTGACTCCAAATATTTGTGAAGGACAATATCACAATCAAGACACTGATTCATGAATCAATTCATGATGAACTCTACCTCATTCACTCTCCAAACAAGAGTCATATTCTTTTGCAAGTTGTTTACACCTCTTTGTACACTTGGCAGAAAAGACTTGTTCGCTGTTCTCCTTCTGTGGTTACTACTCTTGCAAAACACAATAAAATTCAAAAGCATATACAATCCACTCCTTTTGTTCAAACTGCACTCAAGCCAAAGCTCACAAACTTCTTTTTCTACCCTCTACTACTCAAGCAATTGTTCTTCTCCAAATTGTACACACTGAGTTTGGGGATCAGCACTAGTTACATTCAGGAATCACAATAAGTAATATGTACAATTTCTTGATCAGTTCTCTTGATTTGGCTTGCTTTATTGTTGCTCGTGTAAGTCAGATGTACCCGAAATATTTGCCTTATTCAAAGCAAAAGTAGAGATATTTAATCCTGTAAGATCAAAATTATTCAATGTAATGGTGGAACTTATTTCTTTCCAATTAGAACTCAATTTCCTGTAATTACTTTTCATATATCTTGTTCTTATACCCCTGAGCAAAATGACTTAGCTGAACGAAAGCACATGCACATTGTATAGCTTGGTTTGGCAGTCATGTATCAGACATCAATTCCACTTGAATATTGGGATGTGATTTTTTAAAGCACACTATTTGTTATCAATAGATTGCCTTCTACACCTATTGACAACACATCTCCATATGAAGTGATATTCAAATAGCCTCTAGACTGCATAATGGTCAAGATTCTAGGTTGAATGTTTTCCATTACTAAAACCTTACAATGATAATAGACTTCAACCCAGATCCTTGTCATGTGTTTTCATGGGATATTCTTCCTTGCACAAAGGATACAACTACATGCATTTGTCCTCAAACAAACTTTATATCTCAAGACATGTACAATTAAATGAGCTACATTATCCCTTTGCCAAAGCTACTCAAACTGCCAATTCTTCACAATTTTCATCCCCTCTATACACAACATTGACCATTTTGCCCTCAGTTGGTCTTGCAATCTTGTCACTTCCTTCACCTACACGACATACTTCACCACTACCTCAAACAACATCATCAATTTCTCTATCACACCCAAATTCAACAATACCATCTACCTCATCTCATCCAATGCTAACTAGGCACAAAACATCAAATCTCAAATCAAAGCAGTTTCCAAATCGTCAGTTGTATCATGCCACACAAAATGATCTCACAATTGATGATTCAGATCCTTCTTGCTTTACTCAAGCAGTGAAGTTTGATGTTTGGCGCCAGACAATGGCTCAAGAACTTGATGCCTTAGCTCAAAATAACACATGGTCACTTGTACCGGCTCCCCCAGACATTAATGTTGTTGGATGTAAATAGATCTTTAAAACCAAAAGACATGCTGATGTGACTATATATAGGCACAAAGCCAATCTTGTAGCCAAAGAATACACACAGAAAGAAGGTCTAGATTGCTTTGAGACCTTCTGATCAGTTGCTAAACCAACAACTACAAGGGTAATCATTACTCTTGCTCTCTTTAAAAAATGGTTTCTACACCAACTAGATGTCAACAATACTTTTCTGCATGGTGACCTACATGGGACAATTTACTTGAAACAACCTCAAGGTTTTATTGATCAGCAGTTTCTAGAGCATGTATGCCTTATAAACAAATCTTTCTATGGATTAAAACATGCTCCAAGAACTTAGTTCCAGATATTGAAAAGTTTTCTTCAAAGCCAAATTTTTCATTGCTCTCAAACTGACCCCTCTCTCTTTATTCTCAAAACTAAAGAACATGTTCTGTATCTATTAGTATATGTGATGATATTATCATAACAAGTAGTTCAACCATGATTTTAATCATTATTGCAACAATTCAATGGAAACTTTTCGATCAAAGATTTAGACAAATTGAGTCATTTTTTGGATTACGAGTTAATTATGTCAGCAATGGCATTATTTTGACTCAAATCAGTACCTCAAATCCATCCTAGCATAAACAAACATGGATAATGCCAAATTACGCAAGACTCCCTAACCCTTTGGCACTCAATTGTCCAAACATGATGGAATTCCTCTCTCAGATCCAACAACCTACAGGTCCACTGTTGGTGCACTTCTATATGCCACCATCATCAGACCTGACTTACCGTTTGCAGTCAACAAAGTCTCTTAATTCATGGCACAACCCACTGATTAACATTGGCAGAGAGTTAAACGTATTTTGTGGTACATCAATGGTACTTTACACCATGGTCTTCATCTACAACAATCAGACTCTCTCAGGAAAAATGCATATAGTGACTCTGATTGGGTTGGTTTCCCTGGTGACATCAGATCCACCTCTGATTTTGCAATCTTCTTAGACCCCAATATATTCTCCTGACCATCCAATAAACAATCAACTGTGCTTAGGTTATCAAACGAGGCTGAGTACAGAGGTCTTACTCAAATGAATAGAAACAATCAATATTCATGGCAGCTAATCATATTGTCCATGCTAGAAACAAAGCACGTAGAATTGGATATCCATTTTGCCAGGGACAAAGTAGCAGTCAAAAAGTTACAAATCCAATTCATTTGTTGTGATGATCAAATTGATGACATGTTTATAAAGAGTTTAGCCTCCTCTCGATTTTAGTTGCTAAGGGACAAGCTCACCGTATTTGACAAAACGCTAGACTTGAGAAAGCTGTAGAATGTAAATCACCTGATTCACTAGTCTTACCATCAAAGACGTTAGTCTTACCATCAAAGACGTTAGTCTTACCACCTGATGTTAACAATAAATGGAGCCCAGAAGAAATAGACAACTTCAATCAATGCAATAATGGAGGGCACAACCAAGATGACAAATTCAAAACTATTGTAACAGAATAATTAATGAGATGAAGAATTTATTAGAAGAGTTTATTATAAAGAATTAATTATAATTAACTTGTTAGTTATGCTACTTAGCTGTCACACAAATGACGTCTTCTTTCCTCATTCTATATAACTCTTTTGATTGTAATTATAATGACGAGGAGATTTCAATGAATCAAATTAATTTTATTACTCTTCTTTTATATTTTCTTTACATCCCCATGACCGAGCTCGTAAAGCTCATCGTCACAAAATATGGCTTCATCGCAATGCTCATGACCTTCGCAAGCACTATGTCAAAGACACAACAAGCCTTTCTTGACTTTCTTCCATCATCCATCTCTCCCTTGTCTCTACCATCAGTGTATTTCTCCGACCTCCCCTTGAATCAACAATATAAACTCTCATGTTGGTCGAGGCCCCACGACTCATCCCAGATATCAAATCAGTACTTAAGGAGTTAAAGACTAGGCAAACTATTGTTGGTTTTGTTGCGGATTTGTTCGGAGCTAACACGTTCGATGCAACACGTGAAACGGGATTGCACACATTTTTGTTCTTCCCTTCAATTTTTTTGACACTTACTCTGATGCTATACTTGCCTGAGATCGACACCAATATTACCAGTGGCTTTAAGGAGCTAGCAGAACCAGCCACTACCATAATTTTTGTTATTAACGTGGCAATAAAAAAGTCTTTTCCATGGGCTTAAGGATGGAAAAGACGTCTTTTCGTAAAATAACCATGAAAAATGATCCATGGAACTATCCTCCTCACAAAAGCTATTATTTCTATTGAAGTGCACAGAAATAATCTTTTATGTGGAGTAACCACGTAAATATTACCCATAGAAATAATTCTCTAATGGGTCGTGAATGGGCCACTCTACACTGAAATAATCATCCACGAAAATAATAATTTTGTGACAAATGACACCATTTCATTTGCCGATTTTAAGAAATACATGACAATTATTTCCGTGAGTAAATATATCTTTATTTGCGTTATGCAGACTCATTTTTATGTCAGTAAAAATATTATTTATATCAGTAAAACCACTATTTTTATCAGTATTTTATAATAACTTGTCACATTTAATTAAACTAATGCACATTAAAAATGAAGGTAGATCATTTGAATAGCATATGAAAGTACAATTGCAACTAGTACAAAAAAATACAAGTCTAATTATACTGCACAAAATTTAAAGTTGTATTTTCTCACTATATTCACTCACTACAATATAGCTAAATAACAAAATGTTGAACATTATATTTTTCAAAGTTTAAAAATTATACACGTATCCAAACTAAAATGCCAAAAGGAAAGATGAAATGTCAGGAGACTTATTGACATCCTCCAATGCTCAAGCACTACCTAAAGAGAAAACAAACAAGTTCATTAAGCAATGATCAATTTGCAAACAAGTTTCTAATTGAACTACATAAAGAAAAAACAAACAAGTTATGAGCACCTGGAAGTTCTTTGCTTTTATTAGGTCCTACTAATTGGACTCGGTGCCATCTGAATTTGAGAAATGTCCATCTAGGCATAAATCTATGAGCACCTGAATGCATCAGTAGTTTATAATAAGAAATTAAATGTAAATAGATGGTAGGTAGCATAAAAAGAGTAGGATGTCCTCCTCCCACTTAAGAATCCCCTTTTAATATATGAATTTAACCAAAAAAAATGAAAACATAAATCAAAGATATAAAATGAGCAAGGATTTTTAGTTTACCTGTAAATAGAGTAACGAAGGCAGGCCCGTCGAGTAGGAAGGAACCAAGGAGCGGAACAGAGGCAGTAGAGACCAGAGCAGATGAGAACAAGAGGCAGTGCAGCATGGAGGCATGCCTGTCGAGGAGCGAAACCGTGGGGGGACGTTGTCCTCATTGTCATTCTCTGCCTTGAGTGAGAGAGAGCTGGCATGTGTGTGAGAGAAGAGGAGAATGACCAAGAGAGAAGAAATAATGCAACTAGGATTCTTGGCTGATTGTATTATTATTTCTCTACCTTCATAAAATAATCAAATAAAAGAGGTCATTTTCTTAAAACAATGCCCATTAAGAGAGAAATGAGTCAGAAATTATTATTTCTGTGGAAACACCCGATTATTTTCGTTAAAGAAGACTCTTTTGTTCTGTGGATATTTATTTCGTGGATTTCTCCACAAAAATAATTTATATCACATGCCTGATTGTATTATTTCCATGAAAATCATTTTTACCACACAAAAAATGTTAGAATTAGGGTTGGGACTTAAAGCGCAAGACTAAGGTCAAATTACTAAGCGAAAGCATTTTCAATCAACAATTTAAAATTAAAATCTTTTAGACCTTAATCACCTAGCCAAGAATTAAAGCAAGCAATTTCTAGAAGTAATAGAGCAAATCACAAATCAACAAAGAACAAAGTAATAAAGAGAGAGAGAGTGAAGAGAGAGCAATCACGAACAAAGAGAACACACTATGTAATGTGGTTCGGCCTATCAATCAACTAGGCCTACGTCCACGAGTCTCCCGGAACCAAATATTCCTTCTGGGCCAATTTCACTATAAAACGAATGTTCTTTACAAAGTGCGGGGAGCCGATCTTTGACTTCTTCTAAACAAGTAAATCAATCTTCGTCTCCTAGACCAATGTATGGAACAACACCACACTACACGGTTAAAGGTCCGATTGACAAAATAATCAAGGACAAAAGGATGCACCACTTGACAACACAAATGTGATGCACCAAAGGCTAAAATCTAGCTAAGGGTTTGTTCTCGGATCGACAATAAGACAATAGAAGCTATCCTAATGCTATCTAGATTAGGTAGCTGGAGGAGAATTGAATTAGGCTCTTTGTTGTGCTCAATTTGATGCTTGGAAGCTTATAGGGGGTGTTTGATACTACTGGTTCATTTCTGCCTCATTTATATAGGTTGGACACTTCTTGGAATCTTGAAACCTCCAATTTTGACTGTATCGTTACAGTAGCTCCATAACGCATGGTGGAACGCGTTATAATGCCTTGTGCCTTTTCCAGAAATGTCATTGTTCTCTTGTGCAGCTGTCATGTGGACCAAATCCTGCAAGATCCATATATAACGCCTGGAGAACCAGTTATAACGGGTTGGAAGGCATTGTAACGTCTTGGGCAAGCGTTACAGTAATGTTGTGGTCGAAAAAAATCCTATTGTTGCTGCCTCTCTCTCTCCTCCTGAGCTGTTGTAACGGGTTGGACACCCGTTATGACGGGTTGCTGACCCGTTGTGATGAGTTCTGGAGCATTATGGTAATGATGTTCTCTATTTGGTATTGTGAAGTTATCCATTGATGTCTTGAGCATTTCTTGACTTGTTTAGAGCATGTTTAAGCATTGTTTGAGCATGTATGACATCAGTATGTATATGTTTTAACATGTATCTTCATCAAAACTCCTGTGCAAGATTAGTACTTATTGGTTTTGCAAATTATCAAATAAGAGATGAGTAAAGTTACTCGGGTGTGTATAGATACCTGGTACTGAAATACTCATGTCGCTCCACAACCGATCAAAGGACTGCTTCAGATGGATGGTGCATAATGGTAAGAAGTATCGTCAAGATGATGCAATTTTGGTGAATTCATTTAAATGAGATTGAACCAGGTGCAGCCAAGATTTTACTACAAGCGGAGCCAGGTCGCCCGCCTAATTCTGTTTACCCGATTGGACCATTGATCCAAACAGGCAAAATTAGACAAGGCATGCGGAGCAACATGTCATGATTGGCTCGACCAGCAACCGACTAAGAGCATCTACAATAGAGCAATTGAAATTAATTGCTAAATAGTAGTTGTAGAAATTTTAGAAATTAAGCAATCCATTTCTTCATTGGTACAATCAAGCAAACAATTGAGAATTAAACACTTGACAAATAAGAATTAAACATTTGACCAACTCATCTTAAAAAAAAAATAGTCATAATTGCTAAATAAGCAATTCTTTTCCATAATTGCTTAATAAGCAATAGCATACAACCTAACAATTACAAAACAATTGACACATAAGTATAAGCAATTGCTAAGCAATTACCAATGTAGATGCTCTAATTCAGTTCTTTATGTTTCATTTCATCATTTGAAAGCGGTGGAGCACTAACCAACAAACATATGGATGAGCTAGCGTATGCCCTCGAATTGAGTGGCCAAATATTTCTCTGGGTTGTAAGAGCTCGAGTGACGTTCATTATCAGAATTTTAGTTATTAGCGTAGAAAGAAAAATAGTTATTGTGTGAAAATAAGAATGAAAAAAGCATATTTTCCGTGTATTAATTATAAAAATGAATTCATGACACTACTATCTTCACAAAAAAATATTTTTTCCATGAAATATCATGAAAATGCTCTTTTTTTGTGGAGCCATGCATGAAAATAACTCCACGGAAATAATTTTGCTTGTGGGGTTGCCTCTTTTTATTTTCACGGTTATCATGACACATTTTCATTGTATTTGTACGAAAATAATTCAAAAATTACCATAAAAATGCTTCAAAAAATACCGCGAAAATAATTGTAATACATAATTATTATTTATTTGCATATTTTCTAAGAACTATAGAAACAATATTTTCGTCATATATTATTTTTGTCAGCTAATATATTATTTTTGTGAGTAGAACCAATGTTTTTTTCAGCAAATATATTATTTTTGTCAGTAAAACCATTTTCTATCAATAAATTTTACTACTGATGCCCAAATTTTATTAACCAACTTTTATTTGTCATAATACCAATTACAATTAAGTAGCAACAAAATTTACACGTTGTAAACTGCACAAAATATAAAATAAATTTCTATCCAAAATTTGACTATATAATTTTACATAATACAAAAAATTGTTCAAAAATCATGAAAAATAAACTTTTATGCATCAAGACTTGATATCTGCATATGAAGATAAACACTCATGATGAAAAATATTTAAGAAATGAAAATATAAAAAAATTTCATTAACGGAAACAAGTTTTTACAACGAAGAGAAGCACTAACCGAATATTTATTTGTTCCATCAACAAGAGAGAGCTAGCAAAGAAAGAAGAGAAGACTCCACCGTTATTTCTAGGTCTTGATAGATGTGGAGGTGGAAGAGAAGACTATTGAAATTTTGGTGGAAAGGAAGGAAAGTATCAAGAGAAAGAAAAGAGGAAAGAAAAATAAGGAAGATAGAGAGAAGAGAAGGTTGTTGAAATTTTGGTGGAAATGAGGAGAAAGGATCAGATATAGTTCTCTGAAGTTTTGGAGGGAATTCTCCTTTTAAAAAATTTGTAGTATTTTCGTGGATAGAGTTTTTCCGTGAAAGAGATAGTAACATAAAGTATAGTTATGTGAAGTTGTGGAGGAAAGTTTCGTGTTAAAAAATTTGGCGTATTTTCTTAGGTAGAGTTTTTTAATGAAGATAGAGAAATATTTTCGTGAAAGCAAAAACTATTTTAATGTAAAATAATTGTTTTCGTTCATAATTTATTTCATAGTAAATTCATGCAAAATATTTATTTTCGTGAATGTGATATTGTTGGACAAAAAAAATATATCTAATTACGTTAATAATCAAAATTATGATAATTTTGATAATGACTAGTCATGTCAACAGTAATTATTATGATGCCGAGAGCAATTAAGAAGGATCCTTTCGCATTCCTACCAGAAGGATTTCACGACCGAACAAAAGAAAGTGGAATGGTATGATAGTGTCATGTGGACCCCACAAATAAAGGTGCTGGCACATGAGGCGTCGAGGCGATCAGCGGGAATGTGTGTCATTGCGATTAGAATTCGACATTGGAAACGATGGTGCATGGTGTTCCGACCATAGCATGGCCGCTGTTCGCTGAGCAGAAACAAAATGCGGTAATGCTGTCAGATGGAGCGAGAATTGCGCTGCGGCTGGAGAAGAGAGGGGACGGAGTGGTGGAGAGGGAAGAGATTGCGAGAAAGGTGAGAGCGCTCATGGAGGGAGAAGAGGTTAAGAGGCTGAGGAAGAAGGTGTCTGAGCTGAAGGAGGCTGTGACGAAGGGGTTGAAGAAAGGTGGTGGCAATGTGGAAGAAAGGTGGTCGTCACTGTCAAGGATGCTGATGAAGTGATGATTTCTGAATGATTTCTGGATGATGTTGAATTCTTAAGAAGTTTGATTAGATTCTTTGGTTGGATGCCTAGTTTTCTTTTATGAATTTTGCTAATTAATTATTTGCTATCAAGTATCAACACCTGGGGTCCATGTATGCGACATTTGACATTGTTAATCAGAAGATTGCTGAGAGATGCTGCTCAAATCAATACGCTTCTATTAAAATAAAATCTGACGGACAGGATTGAATTATTTATGTTGGGTTTAATTAAATAATCCCCAATCATACAAAAGCATTTTTCTTTTTGGTAATTACGAAAATGATATTGATAAAAGTAATTAAGGAGATCAATTTTTTCAATCGAATGATCAGATCGGTAGATTTTCTACCGTGCAACTGGTTTTCTTTTTTGCCGCACGATAGAATTTCTACCGTGAAACATTAGTTGTTTTTTTTGTTTGAAAATTTATTACGATATAGGCTATATACAAAAAAAAATAATTGCAATTTGGATCATTATAGCAAATTTTTTTGATTATTTAATTATGGTTTTGTTTTTATATTTTCAGTCTGCACTAGCTGCAGTATATATTCGTTTCTATTTTCGTATTATCAATCTGAGTGATGAGTGAGTCTAATTTAAAAAACTTTTGGACAAAATCATAATTAAATGTACAAAAATATTTGTTTATATATGATCAATATCTTAAATATTTTATGTACATTGTTAGAATTGTAAATACTTTTCATAATACAATTTTTTTGCTCCTACACGGTAAAAAAATTCACGTGCATTAATTTTCAAAAAAAATGAATATCGAAAAAAATTGTCTCATGGTAAAAATTCTACCATTATGATCATTCGATGGAAATACTCGTACCCTTGACTATTTCTATCAATACTATTTTCATAATTACCAAAAATAAAAAATTCTGTTGATATTGTGTCTTTATTTCATTTCATCATATAAAATCAGAATTAGAGCGGCCCCGTTGTCTTGGAACGAAGAACGCGAGACAAATCCAACAACATTGCTTGTGCCTTCATTTTAAAATTATGCATTGGTTATTGATTATTGACAAGATGAGCATGCGCATAATTGTAATTGATTATTGAAGTAGGTTTTGCTTCCGTATTCGCTGATGTCAACAATAAAAAAATAATGACGTACAGCAATAAACAATTGTGTGAAGTTGATTTGTGCGGTTTAATATTCTTAATTTAAAATTAATTTAGCTTATCCTGATGAACAAATGATGAGAAAATTAGTAGGTACGGAATCTAAAGATAAATAAATTCCACGTGGATCCCGAGCTAATTTACTCATGCAATATTTAAGTTAGGCAAGTTTTTCATATTGAAGTTTTTTTTTTGAAATATTAGAATGATTATGCAGCTAATATCGTCACATAAACTTTATTATTTGATTTATTTAAGTTATATGACGCACTGTTAAAGTAACTGATTTTATTTTGTATATTTTATTATTGAGATTATTAATTTATTATACTTATATGAATAATAACTCATTTTATTTTGTTTTGAGATAGAAATGAGAGATTATATCATCCAAGTTTAAAAGAATTAAAATCTTCACATTCTAATTTCGAATTCATAACTCGAACATTATTCAACATGACTGCCACCAAAGAAAGATCGATTCTTAATAACTCATTTAAATAATAACACATTCAACATGACTATTCACGCTACAGTTAAATCACTGTAGATTATATTTTTTTCAATTTTTTTCCTTGTTGCTTTTTTATTTTTTTTATTTAAACGATTTATTATAATTTTATTATTACAATAAGAAAGTTTAAAATTTAACTTTTTCACGCGAGCGCGAGTCGTACGCTAGTAATAATAATAGTTAAACTATGGTACTTATATAAGCAAAGACTTCTATCGTGCTTATGATCATATCTCGAAATTCAAAATGAAAATGGATGATCCGAAATGTTGATAATATTGTCCATACCAAAATCTACTTGAAAATATATTTTTCATTTTTGAATTTTTGTACTATTTTATCGGATAGATAAAAAATGAGTAATTTGACAATTTACAAACCTTCAAATTTAACTAATTTTCTACTCATTCGATAAAATACAAAAAAATTGATTTCCAAATATATTTTAGTATAAATAACATGGTTCGTTCATTTACATTTTAAAATTTGAAATATTGTCATACGCACGGTAAAGCTTGATTCATATATAAGTATCATAATCTAACTCATAATAATAATAATAATAATAATTATTATTATTATTATTATTATTATTATTATAAAAAAGTTTAAGAAAGACAACTGAAAGGGCTCTATGCAATAATTAAACAAAACATCTCTCAAGGGCACTTTGCCAGTGTCCTGTTGCTCCTAAAGAATATATAACTTTCTGAAATCAAAAGGTTTTGTCGATTGGAGACTTTCTCTCTCTAACCTTCCTTCTCTCTCTAAATATTTTTGGAAGGGATTTTTCAATTGGAGACTTTCTCTCTCTCTAACCCGCCTTCTCTCTCTAAAATCTTTCTCTCTCAAAATATTTTTTTTTACTCTTGGCAGAAGCTGCCCTCTCTCAGAAATACTCTCTCTAAATCTTTTCACATTTTCTCTAAAATTCTTTCTCTTTCTTAATTTCTTCCTCTCTCTCCAGGTGGATTTATTGGCAGCATTAATTCTACCTCCACTAAATTTTGCCCTTTTCTTTATTGGAAATCCTTCTTTACACCTGCTGAAGCGATATTTGTTTTTGAAAAGGGGAGCTCTCTCCACTCTGCTTCTCAATTGCTGGGTTAAATTATTTTTAGTAAAACTTCGAATTTGATCTATATCTCAGTGATCGAATTTAATTGTGATCGAACTTAATATGAAGAAACACAAATGATTTTACAGTAAAGAAACACAAATTAAATGTACTGCAATCTTTATCTTTAAATAAATTACGATTTGAACAATAAATATGATGAGCATCTTTCAACTTCCCAAAGGCCAAAACATATATTGATTGCAGCATCGGTTCTCTTTACTTAGATAAGCATTAATTGCCAATTGTCAGTGGGTCATTATATATTTTTTGTCACTCAGATGCGAATTTTAATTAAATATTTAAAAAAAGGTGTTCCTTTCCGTTCCTGCATTAAAGTTTCTCCGATTTGAAACCACGTGGTTCCGATTTTTTGGGGGTCTTTTGGTTTTTTTAAAGACAAATTTTGCTATACAATCAAAATTAATTTTATTTTATTATTATCGATGCAACATTAATGATGATCAACGAATATAATTAATTTGAATTTAATTTTTTTTTGTCACGGAAGACTCACTCTATATTAAATAGATGTATGGACGACAATTATACTCTTAAAGGTATATGTACTGTTGAGTGGAAATTTAAATCTAATTAAGATGTCTGATGTATGCATGCTCATCATAAGCAGTTGATTGCGATTTTGTTTCAAACTTGTGAAATTATTTGTTCTTTTATACATGAATAAGAGATAAAAATCATAAAAATTTAAATGCGGCAAATAAACTAAACAATCTTTATACTCCAATAATATGATCTTGTAATATACAAGCAAAACAAAATAGCAAATGAAATTGAAACAAATATACATCGACATAAGAATAAATTAAAACTAACAATAAAAATTGCATAGCACAGTTTGCTATAACACACCGGTTTCAGCAAAATGTACGCCACAGATAATCCAACCGCCACAATTAAGTGCACTCATTGTGCCAATCACACAATCATTGATTGAAATTCAATGACTACACGTCTACACCCGTTTGGTTAATGTTTACCACATCCACTGGCCACTGCCTCGTTTCCATGTCCCCACCACCTCCTCCAGTGCCTGACATGCGGCCCCACCTTCCTTCAACCCCTCCGCCGCTGCCTCCTTCAACTCAGTCACCTTCCTCCTCAATTTCTTCCCCTCCTCTCCTTCCATCAGTGCTCTCACCTTTCTCGCAATCTCCTCCCTCGACACGATCCCGTCGTTTCGCTTCTCCAGTAACAGCGCGATTCCCGCTCCTTTCGACAGCATCACCGCATTCTGTTTCTGCTCGGCGAACAGCGGCCAGGCTATCATCGGCACCCCATGCACCACCGTCTCCAAGGTTGAATTCCAACCGCAGTGACACACGTAACCACCGGTTGCTTCATGCGCCAGCACCTTTATTTGCGGTGCCCAAGATGACACCACCATGCCTCTTTCTTTCGTTCTCTCACGGAATCCTTCGGGCAGGAATGCGAAAGGATCCGTCTTGCTTTGGGCGTCATAGTAGTTGCTGCTGACATCACCGGCATCGCTCGGGCTTCTTACCACCCAGAGAAATCTCTGGCCGCTCGATTCGAGGCCGTACACCAGCTCATCCATCTGTTCCATGGTCAGTGTGCCGCCACTTCCAAATGAAACATAAAGAACTGAATTGGCCGGTTGTTTGTCGAGCCAATCAAGGCACTCGGCCCCACCGTCTTTGTCTACTGCTGAACCGGTTTGAATCAACGGGCCAATTGGGTAAACTTGCGGCCTACCTTGCTCCTTTTGTCGTAAAATCTTGGCTGTTTCTGGCTCAATTGCATCAAAAGAATTCACCAAAATCGCATCAGCCTCACGATACTTCTGACCGTGATGCACCATCCATTTGTAGCAATCTTTCGACCGGGACTGGATCGGTGAAAGAATTTCAGTACCAGGTATCGGAACACACCCTGGCAATTTTACCTCCTTAAGGTCCCTAAAGTCACATGTGACCTTGGCATCGAGTTCTGGCAAGTGAAGCAAAAGAGTGAGTGCTTGGAGATTAGTAGGGAAGAACAGATACGAGCGCAATCCGGCAGCATGCGCCGCATCAAACGTGTCAGCACCGAACAAATCAGCCACAAAACCAACAACAGTATAGCGAGTCTTTAACTCCTCTAGTATTGAAGTAACGGCCGGGATGAGTCGCTCGGACTCGACCGACATGCGGGTTTCTATGGCCGAGTCAGGCGGGATGTCAGAGAGAGACACTGTTGGTAGCGATAGGGGAGAGATGGAAGATGGAAGAGAGTCGAGAAAGGTTTGCTGGGTCTTTGATGCGGTCGTAGCGAAGGTCATGAGCGTCGCCGTGAAACCATGTTTTGTGACGAGGAGCTTGGCAAGCTCAGCCAAGGGGATGAGGTGGCCCATGCCAGGTGTTGCAAGGAGCACTATGTGCAGTTTGCAATCCACACCGCCGTTTTCCATGGCAAGGTGCGAGAAATTGAGAGAGTGAGATGGTGTGTGTTTCTTTTGTTTGTTCTCTCTTTTTATTTTCTGTTTTGAGAGATACCGAGGAGTTTGATGCTTCTTTGATTGTTTAGAAATTGGAAGATTAGGCAAGATATATGGAGTGGGATGGAGAGTGTGAGAGAAGACGACACGATTCTATGATGTTTATTGAAATATATTATTCGTGTAACGGGTGGTGATATAGTGATATCTTCTGGGATAGTACAACTCAGGAAATGATGTATAGTTCTTTCGAGAGAAGTGTGACCATGATGTGATGCTCGTGTCATGATGATATCATTGTCTTTGTGTGGCTCCCACCAGTTTTGGAACCTTTTTTTTGTCTAATGCGTAAAAAATTAAGAATTACGTCTGAGACCTGCTTTTAAAGTTTGATAGCAGTAACTCTATTTTTTTAAATTCACGTTCATATTAATTTCATACGTTAACGATACAAAATCAAACGATATAAGTAGTTAAATATGATATAAAATTATGAACTGACGTTTAAGTTTGAAAACTGCATCTGAACATTACGTTCAAACAACGTTGTGATCGTGACGTCTGAATGCACGTTCTGACACTGTGTTTAGACGTGCACGTTAATTTCAAATTATTTGATATTTTCTTCTTTGTCAACTCGAATGACCTCGATCTCTGAACGTATATTTTACATAACTCATGTGAATATAAAAGCAAAAAAAATAAAATTTTCTCTGTAAAATTCAAAACTAAAATTATGAATAAATTTTTTATTTTTTCAGAATTAGAAAAAACAAAAGTCCCACTTTTGTTGGGCCCTCCGACTTTATTTTTGTACGGCGGTTGATATCGTGTTTGTTCGAGAGATCTGCTCTCGTTGGATTTTTCCTTCAAACATTTCTTGGTTGAAATATTCTTGTTTTGTGGAGAGTTTGTTTTGGATTTTATCCATCAGCTTCGAATGGTTAAAAACTATTTGTTTGTTCAAGACCCTTTCGAAAAAAAATCAATTATTTTGTTGCCTATTTTTCATTAGAATAATATTTCGTAGATATCATATTTGATATCAATTATTGATATCTATTTTATTATGCATTTTTATTTGAGTTATCATGCATATTATTTCACTTATTATGCATGTTATATCATAATAACTATTTCAGTACAGAAATTAACATGTATAACTATTTCTTTATAAAAATAACTTGCATGATAATTCAAATAATGCGTACGATAACTCAACTAAAGGTGCATAATAAAATCGACAATATGTATAATTATTTCATTACAAAAATAACATGCATAATAACTTACATAATGTACAGTATAATTCAACTAAAGATACATAATAAAATCGATATCAATAATCGATATCAAATATGATATCTACCTATCAGTTCCCTTAAAGTAATGTTTGTCACTTGAGTTGGGCTTCTTAATTTTGGACAATTGGATATTTGGTAAGAAGAGCACGTAACCACCAATTTGATTCAAAAATGGTTCTTTTCTAACCAAATTCGCTTTTGAGAGGAAATTATACGTGTATGGTCAATAGCTGTTTCTGTTAATAGCTAGGTTCTTCTGAAAAAAGTTAAGTGTAGGCGTGTTGCTATATAGTAATATATATTAGACCTCATTCCAATTGCAGCAAAACTTCAGCACTATACCAAATAATTCTAGAATTAGGATAGACATCACGAGAAAGTCACATTCACATACGTTTAAATTTGTTCAACCTTACAGCAATGCATAAAGTTCTGAAACGTATTGGTTTCAGAGGCAGATTTAGGGGTCATTTAAGTCCGAACACAATTAAGTTCGGACACTAAAATTGAGATCAAGCTCGGACACTTGCTCGGACTTGTCTGTAAATAGATCCGCCAGTGATTGATTGTGTATCATGTCTCTCATTAAAGAAGTCTAGAGACCGATCCTCAAATAAGTTTTTTGTTAGTTCTACTGAAATTGCATGCAAATTATGTATTAAATTATTTTGTATAAGTAATTTACGAAAACATTTTTATGAAAAGAAAGCTCGGTGCATGTAGTTCTCATTTGTGCGGGATCTGAGAAGGATTAGATTACTTTGAGGTTTTTGTACGCAGTATTTTGTAGCATTTCTGTAAGATGTTGTTTTCAAGATTCGAACTCTGACCTCCTGATCACAAGACGATAACTTCATCGCTGCGTCAAGGTTCGTCTTGGTGAAAATAATGTTTGTGTATAAATTAAATTCTTACAATTTAAATTCACAAAATTAATGCCCTATAATTTTAATTAAAATGGATTGTTTCCCTCCAAAAGCTTATGAGCGAATACATTGGCATTGCACTACAGCAAAATGGACTAATTGCGTCCATAATTGCGATCCATCTAATTATTCGACGGTAGAAAATGTTTGACCCAAAGTACATTCTAGTCATTTGGAAAGAAAAACAAAGCGAAAGGAAAAGTTGGCCCAAAATAATTTCTAAGTAACTTAGCCCGTGCATTTCTTATTTTGATAATCTGATCCCAACTTCATCTATCTTCTCTTCCAAAAAATTACAAAATAAAATAAAAAGAAAAGAAAAGAGAGGTGCGAAAAGGGGAAATGGAGAAAACGAGGAAAGGGAACCTGAGTGTTTCTCTGATCTACGCCGCTTCCAATCGCCAAACTTCTACTCAATCTTCGATCTCCTCTTTCTCACTGCGTTGGATCTACACTCTCTCTTCGCATATCTCCATCGCTTTGTTTCTCTCCCATTCACTATCTCAGGTACCTTGTTCTCTTTCAAAGTATTAGAAGGAAAATCTAGGATGGCATGTTTCAGTTCCTTAAATTCGAATAACTAACACTATTTTTTTTTTGTCACTTATATGATTTTTTGTAAGAATGACACATATAGAAATTTACATTATTGCTCAAAAGGGCGTTTTATGTGAATTTGAAATCTTAGATGTGTTTATGCTCTTTAGTTAGTTCAATTTCAATTTAAATTAGTTGAAATTTGTAAGACTAATCCATGGTTGAAAGCTTGAAGTAAACCAATCTAGTTCAGCATGAAATTTGGTTCAAAGTTAATAGAAATGTTTTCGAGCTCTTGCTTCTTGAAGTTAGTGTTTTTGTTAATGTTAGAAGTAACAACGTATTTATTTTCTTTTTCTGATAATGTTTACTCTTTACTAGTTTCACTAATTGTGAAATACTGCATATTGTTTGTTCTGCCAAAGAGGTACAAGAGCTCACTGCCAAATCAGGTTTAATGAAAATTACAAATATCTAGTAAATCATATTTTGCTTTACGAACTGATCAGTATGTCATTTTTAATTGCATTTCTTATATGAAATGTATGTTACGTCAAATTCTTTTTGCAGATTTCAAGAAAGCATCTACAGAGTATAAGTTTGGTTAGTTCAACTCTTTGATTAAAAGTTATCAAGTGGAGATTGATATCTCACAAAGATTATCAAGTTTGGAGAAAATGCATTTCTTAATATATAACGGAAGTTATGAAGCTCCAGATCCATATCCATATACATCTCTTGCTTCGATGGTCGTATGCTTTTCCTTATTTTTGTTCTTATTACTTCTTTTGTATTGTCTTGTTCTTGCTGGACTGATATTGCACATTGGTCGGATCCACATCTAAGTAATTGCTTAGTGTTACTGGACCTGCAATTTTACTAGCTTGGTGTGCTTTTGTGCAACACTGGGATGAGCAATGATTGGGTGTAGTTGAAACTAAATAGTAGGTTTCACCTAATAAAAGGTATCAAGGCATACTTCTGATGGACCAAATGATATGTTAAATTAGGTATTACTATGTTATCGTACTTGTGAATGATAATGTTTTGTAACTATCCTTTTTATGTAGTGGACTTGTGGTTGCTTCATTTGGCTTTGTAATTTTATAGATCAAATTTATATTTTGTTTCAAGTTTATATGTCGAATTCAAATGTTCTTATGTATTGTGGTCTAATCAGGATCAAGACCAAAACCTATCAGAACAGAAATCAGAGAATAGGAAAATGAAGCTTGAACTAGAGAAATATAGAACTGAAGCATCAAATCTAAAGAATCAACAAGCCACCATTAGGCAGCTCGAAGAAAGAAACCGTCAGCTAGAGAAACATTTCTTGACCTATTTTTGCTAAATTTATGTCTGAGCTTGACACAAAATAAAAATATGAAAATATGAGATTTATGTAATGTTATGATGGATAGATGAGGAAAAGTTCAGGGAGATGGTTGCAAGAAGCAACGCAACTTGGCTGAAGATATTGAAAAACTCTTGAAGCCTTGAAAGAGGTACTTTATAATTACAATATTGGCAAATATTTTAAATGTTAATGGATAGACAAAGTAACATATGAAGTACCCCATGAAAAAATAAAACATCATTTATAGATCTCTTCTTTGTGGAGAACTTTTCTCTGTGATTGCAGGATCAGTTTAGATAAGCAACAGGAAGTGTGAATAATATGCAAAAGCTTCATAAATATGCACAAAGCAAATTTATTGAACTTCGTACTCAATCATGTTTTCTCCCTGTATCTATTCTTCTCCCTCTATCTATTATTTATGTATCAAATTGTTGTATAATTTAAACATTGTTCAATTGGCATAGAGTATTTAGGGGTCTTCTAAGGAATCAGTTGCAATACACAAGCAAGGAACAATACTTTTCTTTCTCTAGTTTCTTTGAAATTATCTTAATTCCTGTTAATTAGTGTAAAGAGTAGCAATACATAAATTTGGGTCTACCTAATGCTAACTAGCTTTGCTCGTTCCCCCCTATAGATAAGGTTTCAACTAATTGAGGTTGGACCATCCTTCTTGGATGTAGGCATCACTATCAACTTATATTCTTTTATAATAGTTATTATTACCTTTTTGCAACTGTCCTTTTTGCAACAACATCTAAACCACCATTGCAAGACATGTCTTTCCTGCAAGTATGTCTAAAGAGAGCTTCATTGTTTGTTAGTTCCAATGAACCTATCTTTTCAATTATGCTCATATTTTCTTTTCTCATTACTGATGTAATTATATTCTTTTTCCTTTTGTTAAACAATCTTATTTACACCTCATCTGCTAAACACAATTGAAACTATCTTAGGAGCTAACAAGGATCAAGAAGATAAAGTTGCACTTGAGGCCTGTGGATTCTGGTATGTTTTAATACCCTTTGCTCTATTGACCTTCTCACCAGCAATTCAAACCCAATACACTCATTCTCAAATTCTCAATCTATTATTAGAGCAAAGCAAATAATATGGGTTTTTGCCAATAGTCATATAAGTAGTAAAACGGTACATCCTGTATTTGCATTCTCTATGTATATTTTGCTTTTATGGTTAGTTTCATTTATCTCTAAGCTATGTAGATGCCCTAAATATGAAATCTTATGTACTAAAATGTAATTTGCTTTTGTTTCAAGATTCATCATTTTATTTTTTGGCTACCTTTCCATAAAGCAACATATTAACTTCCAGTTGCATTTTTACAAGAATATGTTACTTCACCCACATGCAAAGGATATGTTGAGACTAGCTCAGATGAGGATCATCAGACGAGTCCGATGCAGATTCGAATTCGAATTCATACTCCCGTGTGTTTAGGTTGTCGTACATTTAGTTCTTGCATTAAACATGTTGATTTTGTTTGGATTTCTATTTTGTGTTGTTTTATTGTAAGCATGAGTTTAATTTATAACATGTTTTTGGTATATTGTAAATTTCATTTAGTGGAAAATGTGTTTGCAATAAACATAGCCCTGTAATTTTTTTATTTTTAATGAAAACAACAGCGACCGGTGAACTTTATTATTGCGACCAGAATTTGGTAGCAGTTGAGTTTATCTGCTGCCGGTGGTGATGTGATGATGTCATCACCGGTTGCAGATCACTATCTGCTACCAGTTTTGTGCGACCGGGTTAAGTGCGACCGGAGCGGGTCGCTATGGACAAGTTGCGACCGGCGCCAGTTATTCCAGCGACCGAAATCCCGATAGCAAAAGGTCTTATTTCCTGTAGTGTTGGTAGTGATAGAAGTTCCACCTTTTATGATTCCAAGACACCTTGGAGGCCACCTTAATACCTTTATAACCTCATTATTTGAGCAATTATATCATTTTCTATCCTAGACTACTTTACCGGATTGTCACTTAATTTTTTTTTTGTCTCATTTGACGAATTCATATACGACATATATTACACTATTAATTCACCTATCATATGTTGAAGAGCTTTCTAGTGCAAGTTAATTTATGATACATTTGTTTTTTTGTCACTGCAAAATTTTAAAATTATCAAAATGTCACTCAGAATTTTTTTTGGTCAAAATGTCATTATCGGTCACTTTGTTGTATAGAAATCGGATGTCGATAATGACATATTGACAAAAAAAAAATCTGAAAGACATTTTGCAAATTTTATAGTGGTGTAAAATTAATTTCTCTTAATTTATTTATGATTCTTTGAATTGTGTGTTAACCTGATTCAATGGTGACATCAATTTTTTTCACCCCTCAATCCTAACATTTCATCATCATTTTGTCATTTTAAGTAATCTTCTAGAAAAGTTTGAATATAATTTAACTTGTGATTTTGACTTCTGCACCAGTGAATGTTAATGAATTAAATTTGCCTAGTCCATGATTAAATGAGGCCAGATCTGGCAGTTTTTAAATTATAAAAAATATTAAATAATTTGTAAAGAAAAAAAAGAGTGAGAATATTTTTTCATTGAATAGGTGAATAGTAGTAATTAAAAGAGGAAAAAATAACATTGCTGTAATCTCTGCAAACTCAATTGACTCTGCCAATAGCTCCATCCATATTTTTAGATTGAACTCACAAATCAATTTAAAGAAAAACGGCTTTCTATAGGAGGAAAAATTGTTCAAAGCTTTAGTGACACAAGAATGAAAAAAAAAACTGAGTGTCTAAATCAGCTTCTAATATAAAAAAGGATAATTTTTTTCATGCTACCCCAAAATGAGGAAATCATACAAATGCAACTCGAAATTGTTTTCTTTCATATTTGTCACGAAAAATGCAATTAACTTTCTTATTTGTCACTATTTTTTTAAAAAGACAAAAATGTCCTTGTCATAGTTTCTTTCTCTCTTCCCTATCCTTGGCAGCTTCATCTCTGAAAACAAAACTTCCCTCTGGATCGTGTGAGGTTGAAGAAGAGGAGAGAGGCGGAGGGTACGTGCTTGGCACTTCGGGTTCGACGGATAGATATCGTGGCAGACGGGGCGACGTTGCTGGTGGTGGCAGCGATCTCCGTCGGGGCAGAGGAGGTGCACAGGCGATCTCGACAGGGAGAGAGGCGAAGAGAGAGAGAGAGAGAGAGAGAGAGAGAGTGGCGGGAGAGGATGAGGAGGAGGGCTGCTGAAATGTTATGGACATTTTTGTCTTTAGAAAAAATAGTGACAAATAAGGAAGCTAATTGCATTTCTTGGTAACAAATATGAAAGAAAGCAGTTTTGAATGATATTTATACAATTTTTCTAATTTTGGGTGGCACAAAAAAAAAATCTTCTTTGAAAATAATTTGTTGTGGTCTTTAAATTCCCTGATTAAATCCGCAGTCAGTATCAGCTTTGGTTTTGTTGATGATAGCTGTGACTGTGAAGCATTCCTTTCATAGAAAAAGTTACAGGCTTAATAGTAATAATTGATGTTGGATTTCTGAAAAATCTGAAACCCAATGGAATTGGGCTGGAAGCGTCAGTCTCAGTCCTTACTGACAGCTAACAATAACATAGTATGATAGTAACATGCATGAAAATTCAAGAGAACGAGAATTCATAGGGAACGACAATGCTTTTCTTCCTATAAAGATTTAAAGGCCTCCATGTTACAAGCCCAAACAACGAAGTGCTTATATTATATTTATTAGTTGTTTGTTCAAAAGACGAAGTTTACTTTTAGACGGAGATTCAGATGCTTTCAGAGCAAATTCGAATAAATTTTACCAGAAACTGAATAGATTAAATTGGGATGAGTTGAGGCGAATATCAGAATATCTGAATATGGTGTGCGTACTTGCATGCTTGAACAAAGAAAAATATGATTCGCACTCGCATCGTTTGCATTATGTGAAAAAATAGGATTGCTTTACTGTTTACTGTTTTTTTCTCAAAAAAAAAATGTGTTTACTGTTGAGAGAATATTTCTGGAAAAAGGGTCAAAGCTTTTAAAAAGAGGGTCCAGAAAATCTTCTGATAATCTTCTAAACTTTCATGACAAAATGATAAGTTGCAACTTACAAAATTTATACTAAACTTTACTCATAAAAAGACTGATAAAATCACTTTATTTGTTAAGCTCATATTTGGAACTATTGTTATGTTTCACATGACTTTAAGGCTTTTAGCCTTTCCCTTAAACATGGCTTCAATATTTTCCTCCTTTTTTTTCTTGGCTCTTTTTATTTCTTGTTAAACACGCGTTCATTTATTCGGTTTGACAGTAGATCTACTCACAATCATGTCATTTGTAGTGAAGTAATCTATGGAAGGTTCAGTTCTATCATTGTTACTACAGATATATTATTGATGGAGGCAAACTGTTACATTTCAGAGTGAAAGAAGAAAAAAAAACAGTAGTCATCTAAAAGATAAATAAAAATTTAAATTTGAAGTGTGTAATTGTAAATTTGTAACTTTTAAAGTTATGGTTATGGTATTCCTGAGAGTACAATGTCTCCTCCGTTTTTAATTTAAAAATATTTTTAAATTTTAATTTTTCATACTCAATACTTTTTTTTATATCAAAATCTTACAGGGATCAATTTTTTATTTTAGAGGTTTAAAGGAGAAAAGAAAGATCTCAGAAGAATGTCATTCTTTTTCACAAGTCATTACAGTGGTGTTAAATTAGATCGTGCAGCCAACAGATCTAATGCTTCCAAGCGCTCAATTTTCAACATATATAAGTATATCTATTATATCTAACTAGTTTCATTGTGCATGGTTTTTCCTATAGAATTCATAGTGCTATGAACAATATTTTCACTGTTTATCATTTTTTCGGGTTCTTTTTGCAAAAAAAAATCGGAAAAAACATAGATAATGACGGAGCTGTTTTTTATATAGAAAAAACATTAATAGTGACAGAGTCACGTGTCTTTTACTAGTTTATATATCATTGTCCCATGATTTGACACTGTAAAATTTACAGTGCCAATGAACAGTGTTTCTCTGTTCAAATTTTTTTTATTATTTCTCAAGAATTTTTTTGCAGAAATATTTTTTTTACAGAAAATGCATATATAGTGACGGAGCTGTTTCTTATATAGGAAAAACATTGATAGTGGCGGATCACGTGTCTTTTCTAGTAAGAATTGCCACCATAAATTCACAAAACTTCAAGAATTAGACAAGATGTAAGTTTCATAATATTTGTCTTTTTATTTGTTATTTATTTTTGTATTTAATTTGTATATTTGAATCACACAATACTGCACCTTCGTATCTTCAATTAAAATTTAAATGACTGATCCAAATCGTTGAATTTCATCTGCATATTAAGATCTCTTTGAAGACCAAATTTTACATTTTTCTTAGAATTTTTTATAGAGGTGAAAAATCATTCATATCAGATGGTCCAGATATCGGTAGATTAACCAACTTTTCGTCTCTTTAAAAGTAGTGAAAAAATCTAAAAAGTATAAAATTTGATTTCAATATGAGATTTTATTATTTTAATATGAGATCAAGTTCAACGATTTAAATTCACCGGTTGAACTTTAAAATTAGAAATATGAAGTCGGAGTATTGTGTGCTTGATGCTTTGTGAACTACCATAGCCTCACTCTTATTTAATAATAATAATAATAATAATAATCATAATAATAATAATAATAATAATAATAAAAATAATGTACAGATGAATCAAGCACCCTTCACGAGTAGCTGGCACAGTCGAGTTCGTGAATTTATTTAAAAGGAATTTTGAAATAGAGAGCTGATACGTAGATACCATATTTGATATCAACTATTGATATCAATTTTATTATGCACATTTAGTTGAGTTATCATGCACATTATTTGAGTTATTATGCACGTTATTTTTTTGTATTGAAATAGTTATACATGTTATTTTTCTGTATTGAAATAGTTATGATATAACATGCATAATAACTCAAATAATGTACATAATAACTTAACTAGATCTGCATAATAAAATCGATATCAATAGTTGATATCAAATGTGGTATCTACTAAACATTATCCTTTGAAATATTCTTCAGTGATCCGAAAACATCGAGCAGTCATAAATGAGCTGAGCTCGCACTTGACTTTAAAAATATGGACCCTACGCAGCCTCACAAAATAAAAATAAGTACGACTTTAGTTGTCATATCAAATAAAAATAGTAATAATTAATATACGAAATATTAAAAAGAAAGATCTCTCATGTCACTGTCGAGATTATCAAGAGATAATGCTCGGTGACGGTGAATTATATAAGTGGAAATAAATACATTTATAATACATATTTATAAATATTATTAGTCATATGATCACATGAATGCATTTAAAACCTTCGTAAAATTTTATTATTGAGTCTGTTAAAGTTTATTGATTTGGAATAAATTTAAATGTGTCATTCATGTTAGGGGCGGATTCAGAAAAAAATTCCAAGTGGTTCAACATTTTGATTTTTTTTCAGGGTGATTCAAAATTATGAATATTTTTAAAAAGATTCAAATTATAAGTCTATTTTTCAAAAAAAAATCTAGTTACATGGTCAATTTTGAAATTTTTTTTAGGGTGGGTCAGCTGACCCACCCTGGACCTATGTAGCTCCGCCCTGATTCATGTGATCAAATGTGCTGATCAATATTTATTGAAATATATTGTTTGATTTACAAAATCATGAATAAGGAACTTGATTAATATATACTTAGTCATTTTTTTTGTTAAACGTCATTAGTTGGCCACAGAGACGAATTAGCATATACAAACATCATTTTAGTTGGTTTAAAGTTTTTATACAGTAGAAAAATGGTTAATATATATATTTATATTATTTGATTAAAGTCATTGTTTATTTTGTTCGTGAAAGACATTATAAATGTGCTATAATCAAGGTGTCTATTGTTGGTGTTGAAGATAACAATCCCATCAAGCAAATCCTAGCAAAAAGACATTATAAATGTGCTATAATATGCGTAATTTTATTGTAATTGATTAATGTATTATTGAGGCTTTGCATTTTCTCATTGTGCTTGCAAATATATATTTTATTTAGTTACTCCTATTTTAACTGGTGATATTTAAATGTGTTGATGTTTATTATAAACATTATTTAATAAATACAGAAATTTAAAGTAATATCATCTTGAGTATTTTAAATGGTATGGATTTTAACTAATAATTTAACAAACTTTCAATAATTACATTTGTATTATTTTCTTTATCAAAATACGCAGTCTATAGTAATTGTTATTGTCATTTTTATTCTTATTGTTCTAGTTATTACTCTTGTTTTTGTTATTGTTATTATTCTTGTTTATGCTTTTGTTGTTCTTGTACTTGTTCTTATTCTTATTATTGTTGGTGTTATTGTAATTGTTATTGTTATTATTATTGTTACTGTTACTGTTATTGTTATTTTTTTATTCTTGTTCTTGCACTCGTTCTTGTTTTTGTCATTGTCGATGTTATTTTTATAGAGGAGAGACTAACGAACTGAGGGAGGGAGCGAGAGAATACGGTAATATCTGGCTAGCTGATTGGAAGCCAGAAATCCCACCCTTATTTTCACTAGCAAATTCGATGGAAAGATGCCATTTTTTATATTGCAATTTTTTTTAAAAATATATCTGGAGATGATTCGAGAAAGATTGACAATTTGAAATCATGATCGCTCATTTTTTATCGTTCATAATCGAATGAAGTAATTATTCGACATATGCAAGGTTCTAAATGGCGTCGATATAGCGGAAATAGCGGAAATTGGCTTGAACGTAAGATATTTCTTAAACACCACCGATATAACGGATATAGAGGATATAACAGATATAACGGCGATATAGCGAATATAACGGTGATATAGCGGATATAGCGATAAGATTTTTAAATGTTAATTGTTTTGCCTTTTGATATAAGCATGTTTTTTTGTCAATTTATCATGACAATTATTATGCTATTATGCATCAGTACATTAGTATTTGACAGTTATTGATAATCATGTAAGTTATATTAATAATTTTAACCGCTATATCGCCGTTATATTGCCGATATACCGCTAAACGCTAAATGACTCCCGCACTGCTACAGACCGCTATCCGCTATTTAAAACCTTGGACATATGTAATCTTGTTGTAAAAGGAAGATATGAATGATACAACCAATGAAAATATATTGACTATTGAGAGAACATAACAAATAATGCGTCAATTATAAAAAAAAAGCATACTAACATTGGCGTTCTAATTAATTTGAGAATAATTCAAATATATATATATATTTATTTAGATGAAAAATAATGTAGATCAATATAAAAATATTAATAATTCGATAAAATAATAAATCACTTGTATATTTTTTAAAATGTAACATTTACTCATTTTATTTAAAAAATAATAAATTTAAATTTAAATGCACAAATTTATTATATTTTAATCAATCTAAATAATCAATTGACTATTTAATCTTATTTGGTGGGTTAATAATTGTTCAAGTTCGTAAAATTTTCTCTGTTAAGAACAACATATATTTTTTCACTTCTATTAATAGTATGCATTTTTATCCTACAAAGATGATCAATAACAATATGCGTTTTTTCTCTTCTATCAACAAAAAAATATTTTGCATATTCACTCTCAAAATAATTGATTTAGTATTATATTTATACGTCCATATCAATTGAAATTACCCATTTGTCAAGATTATCAAATTTATCATTATTCACGTTTTCCACTAATGAAATAATTTGATGTTTATTGATGGTTAAAATATTCTCAATTTGAGAACATTGATAAACATTTCTTATATCAATTCAAAAAAAATTGTACTTTTGTTAAGATATTGCAGAAAATTGATATTCACTAGAACATAAATTAATTAAATCTTGACATTATGGACGAAGGAACATATCAATGTGCTACACAATTACTTACACAATTTTATCATACATTATGAAGTAGTTTAAATATGAAAGAGACCCTAATAACAAATTTTAATGAGTTAATTCGATAAAAAAAACAATTCGATTAATCTAATTTACATTCGAAACTTGCAACTTAATTATCCACTATCCATGTGTTTGAACCAAAACAATATGACACATGCATTAATCTGTTCTCAAACTGATTTGAAACCTGATAAAATCCAAAATCGAATTATTCGAGTGACATAAGTGTTCAATTTCGAAGTTATATCGAACTCGAAATAAATTAACTCAAATAATCCAATATTAATGTTAGCTGATTCAAAATAATTCGAAAATCATTTTATCTGACTCAGATGGTCCGACTAGACCGAATTACCAGGTATGATGGAAATATTCAGTCTGTTTGACAAGCAGTAAATCATGACTCGATTTATTTAACAATATGCTTTACTAAAAGGGAGCTGATACACTGATACGCGATTGATACGCACGTTCATTTTCCGCGAAAACGTTTTCATTTTGTGCAAATTGTCCTCTCCAGTTGCTACTTTGTTATACGCAATCGATACGCGTGTCGCTATGCATGTTAAACGCATTGTAATGCATGTTATTCGAGTTTGGATGCATGTTAATTTATTATGGATTTTCATTTCGTATAAATGTGAATTTTGTATGCATAACAATTAGAATAACATGCATAACAATCAAATTTTGTATGCATGCATTTTAAATTAACATGCCCAATAATAGAAAAATGATGTATGATGTTTAAACTGCATTACAATAAAAAAAACTACCATAACAACTAGAATAACATGCACAACAACTAAATAAATATGCATGTATTTTTAATTAACATGCATAACAACATAAAAATGAAGTTTAAGATGCATTACATCACAAAAACTACTATAACAACTATAATAATATGCATAACAATCTAATAATATGCATAGTAAATCAACTAACAAGCATAACAACAGAAAAATAAAGTTTAACATGCATAACAACTAGAATAAGTAAGTATGCATAATAAATCAAATAACATGCATAACAACTAGAATAACATAAACGACAACCAAATTATTATGCAGGCGTTTTTCAATTAACATGCATATCCAAATAAGTATACATAATAAATCAACTAACATGCATAACAACTAGAATAACATGCATAACAACCAAATTAGTATGCATGTGCTTTCAATTAACATGCATAACCAAAATAAGTATGCATAGTAAAATCAATCAACATACATGACAACTAGAATAACATGCCTGACAACCATATTTTGTATGCTGACGTTTTCAATTAATATGCATAACCAAATAAGTATGCATAGTAAATCAACTAACATGCATGATAACTAGAATAACATGTCTGACAACCATATTTTGTATGCTGGCGTTTTCAACTAACATGCATAACCAAATAAGTATGAATAGTAAATCAACTAACATGCATGACAACTAGAATAACACGTCTGACAACCATATTTTGTATGCTGACGTTTTCAATTAATATGTATAACAACAACAAAAATGAAGTTTAAGAGATAAATAGATCGCGAAGATAGACTAATGGCGCACGCGCGAGAGAGAGACAAGAAACATACGTATCGCTGGAAATAAACTGGACATTGAAAGTGATCGCGAGAAGATCGACAACCGAAGCCATTCAGCGAACGAAAATATCAAACATTTTCCTTACTAAAAAAATAATTATTTACATTGCGTCCTTCATGTCCGTGCATACATAATTGCATAGTCCAGTTCTACCTGAGCCGTGCACTATTATCTAGAATCTGGATGACTATCCAGCCTAGTTTATTTTCACCCGTCCGATCTAACCTGACTAAGCTAATCAAGGAGACTAGGACCCAAAGAACACCGTCTGATACGCTCAACCTATTTGGAAAGGAGGTGAATCCAGAACACAGAAAAACAAACGTTGGAAAGGAGAAAATAATAATAGAAAGAAACAGAAGAGTAAATTCTTAGAGCCTCCAGCACATCTAGACTCTCTCTTTTCTTTTCTTTTTCTTTTTCTGGTTTTGACATCACAAAAGCCAAAGCAAACCGCTTTAAACCATTTTGGGACCGCCTTGACCCAACTCCAGCACCAAAAGAGAGCAGAGAAAGCAAAAAGGGTCTAGAATTCCATTTGGAAAACCATGACAGAACCACCTAGTGAACCAAACCGGATACAAAAACCTCCCTTGAAGCAACAGGGATGGCAGAGTGGGGTGCACTACCCGAACCCTCCGGATCCAGAATCAGCCATGACATGGCGAAGCGGTGCAAAGTACCCAAACCCACCGGACCCGGTGAATCCAGACCCGCTAACTCTGCGGGACCAGTGGCTGTTTGCCACAAGGAATTACAGCAGGTGGTACTCGCGTGCATGGGGAGCCGCAATTCTTGCTGGTGGTGTGTTGTATTTTGTTGGTCGGATGCTAAAGGGTTCGGATCCGGTTCATTCGCATCCAACACACAAGGAAGAGAACCCTGATCATGACACACCTGACGTGACAAATAGGTACCAGAGATCCTTTTTCATGTTTAGAAACAAATTCTGATATCATCTGGTACATGAGTGAAGTAGCATGAGTCTATGAACCAGCATCCAGCAATCAGCTCAATTGTAGTTCCAGGAAAGGAAATTTGGAGAGAGCAATAAATAACAGCATATAGTTATTAGTTATTACTGAAATCTCGTAATGTTAAGGTGTTAGATTTCAGCTTGGGATAAACTGGCAAAAGTGATATTCTTGTTCAATCTATGAGTTTTTATGTAATAACCAGGATTCCATTGTTCCTATGTCATAGCAAACATTATAGTTTTAGCCAAATCTCTGAAATGAAGTACCATCAGACCTGCTATTGTGCCAGTCACGCAAATAGAACACTGACATTATTACATTAAACATTTCTCATTATACATCATATCACTTCTAATTAATCTTTATACTTGACTGATATCAGGTAATGTCCGATCTGTCAATGTACATCTTCAGAAGTACACATAAGTTGTAGCTGGTGGGATGTAGAGTTGTGTAAATACTAGGGACTCAAAAGTCAATAATGGAGAAGCATGCATCTGATAGAACTCATCTCATAGAGTCCTAGTATAGTTTGGAGTTCTCATGCCGCTTTTGTGCTTCCCAACCTCCTTTTTACCCTTCACATAAATTCTGTTGTAAAAGAACTATGTAGTAGTGTTGTAACAGTAGCTAGTCTGTAATTTGCAAAGGTTCTATTTTTTGTTGGTGGAAATAATCTTTTAAATTTGGATTCTGGTAAATGGTTGACATCTATAGGGATGCGCCTTTTACTTTATTACGAAAGGATAAGGATTTGATCTAAATTTGCACACCCAATATCAGAAGCGAAGTACACAAATAAGTAGCTATCTAATATTCTAAATTAAAGACATGAAAAAAGGAGAAAAAAAGATCTCAGAAGAATGCTGTTCTTTTTCACATGTCATTACAGAGGTGTTAAATTAGATCATGCACCCAGCAGATGTGCTTGTGCGCGCACACATAAACACAAATTCACACAAGCATGCATGTACGCATTCTAACCACTTCGAGAGTTGAAACGGCTAAAACTTAAATGCCAACTCTGAGCTATTGTTAAAGAGTTCCTATTTTATTATTCCTAACACCATATTGCTTGCAATACATTCTCATCATCTTTTGACAACCATCTTCATTATTATATGATTCCAAGTATCAATTGGACCCGGCACACACCAATGCAAGCAATCATACTGCACCTTTCCTTTTCTGTCCTTGTCAGATCCCGGGAACATCCTATAAGAGCCCACATGACCATCTGGCCTCGTTACTGACAACTGGTATGTATCAAGCAATTTCAGGTACCTCAACTTACCAGAGCTCTCCATCACCTTTCTTGCTCTCTCAAACTCCCGCAATTCAATTTCACGCATTGCATGATCCACATCACTACCATTATATTCACCTTCTTTATATGGTAAAGTACGATTACAGGTGCCACCATCAAACCATTGACCATTTTCAAAATGGGAAGGTGTCCAGGTACGAAAGAAAATCACTGGGATATGTTCACCGGCCAAACTTGTAATATGTCGAAAAACATGTTGAAGGGTTTTGTTGTAGGCAAACTCATACCCTAATTCAGCATAGCTTTTATCAGCGCAATTGTGGCAACCTACTATAGAATTGTTCTCCCAATAAACTGCATTTTTTAAAAACCATTGGCCTCCCGATATAACCACATAATCAAATTTGGGGTATGTGGTGGTCCAGGATTGGTCAAGGATATCGAAGTGAAGCTGGATGGGGGCACCAGAAATGCCGTTTTCATTTTCAGAAATATCAGCACGGGATAAAAACGGAGTCCATATTAAAGAGACAGTTAGGTTGTGTTTTTGGAATAGCCACCTCCTTGATTTGAAATCAGAGCTGTGGTACAGTTCAACTGGCTCTTCTGCCTGTATCATTCATATAAATTAAAAAACAAATTAATCATGGATATTATACAAACTTACAAATACAGTTATGGAATAACCCTTAATTTTTTCAAGGCACTTAAAATACCCCTCCATCTTCTGTTGTCTGCGAATTGTTAGGAAGGTAAAATCATAGGTAACAGGGGGTATATTTTCAGAGGCAGAGCCAGAAAATCCAATAGGATGAGGCAAAAATTCAAGAAAGCATAGTTTTATATTATAGGTATACTATTGAAAAATATTTTCAGGTTCAGGCTTATTTTGGCAATTATTTTAAGTGATAATTATATTTTGTGATTTTTTCCTCAGAAATTCACAAGAAACCTTATAAGGAAATTTATCATTTTCTCAAGCATATAAATGAAACCTTATAAGGAACAAAAGGAAAGATTGCTCTACCTTAGAAAGAAGGCAAAGGAAAGATTGGACTTGGTTGCGAAGGATGGAGTCACCTATGAAAGCCCAAGTCTTGT